>JAJHZJ010000369.1:702500-802500 GCA_023548195.1 Bettongia penicillata ogilbyi
ACAGATTGGCTTCTTAAATCACATTCAGTCATAATAAAACAGTACTCCAAATACATGACTCTGATGTTATTAAAAAACCTTAATGCATAGTTCAGATAGTACAGCCACACAGTCTTCAATCAGTCAGAGCACAGAGGGAAAAATTTGAAATCAAATTGACAGCAGCACGAAAATTAAAAATAAAGGCAATAATGCTGCCAATCAAATGAGCAGCATCGCTCTGATTCAAAGAACAGAGGCGCTGATTAAGAATTAGCAATCACATCAGGTTTTAGAAGACGGGGAAAACAGGGAACGTTTTGAACATTTCAAAGTTCCGCTGTAACCACAGGAGGCAACATGAGTCTCCCCACAATGGCTTGTGATGTCACAGTAATCTTGGAAGGACCAGTCACCTGATAATTCTCCACTTCACCATTATCCTTCAGCATTCTCCTCCATTGCTCAGTACAGTAAACTGCCTATAAAAGTCTGCAAATGCATGTGGCTATAAATACATCAACACTAATGAGATGTTTTATAGGCATGATGATATCTACACCAAGTATTCATTCAACAATTCATTAAATGCCTACTCTATACAGAACGATGAGCTAGGCACTGGAGGGGGGAGAGAGAGACAGAGAGAGAGAATCATAAATAGGTGAGAGACAGAAACACACAGAGATAGACTAAGAGACAGAGAGACAAAGGGAGAGATGCAACTGGGCTTTGAACCAAGTGTGGGGCATTTTGCAAACACATGTAAACCTAATACATAACTTACATGGACTCACACATCCTACAGATATTTAAAATTGGTAAGGACCCTAGAGACTTTCTAGTCCAGGGGTTCCCAACTTTTTCCAGTTTCTATACAACTTGACTTTGAAATGAAAAGAGTTATTCTAGAGTTTATCATGCATATGCACCTAAGGGGGGAAAAAAGCTTTCCATATAATTTCCAGAGTTTACCATGCATTTTCACATAATAGAGATTAATTTTGATGCAATAATAGTTATTTACCAAATATTCCCTCTCTCTACATAACAAGATTCTTACAGTTCTTAGTGGTCCATATACATACTCTAAATAGAGAATTCTTGGTCTAGCCTAAGCCGTTCATTTTACAGATGAGAAAACTGAGGCTCAGAGAGGGTGTATGGAGTAAGAACAGGAGGTAATTCAATCAGCTCATCACATTCTTTTCAAGCAGGGCACATATCAGTAGTCATGCTAGATAGCGATGGGTGACCTGTTTTGCTTTTTTATTTCTTGACCCTTGAGCAAAAAATTGCAAAGGAATGAGGAGTTATCTCTTAATTCTTGGCCCCCTGAAAAACAAACACCTGCCCATCTTTCCAAGGGGTTTTCCCCTCTAACAGCAGCAGAATTGATATCTGTGGTGGTTACACTTGAAATCTTTGTCTAAACAAGCACTTTGATTTCTAGCTCCTATATCAAATACTGCAAATGGACTTTGAATTGGGCCCAGAATTAAACAAGAGGAAAATATGATGGATTGCCCTTGGCAAATTGTGAAGCCTGTACAAAGAAACATAGGTAGAGAATAGGGAGCTGTGTGTGAAGAAAAACGAGCAGAACAGTCTAAACCATAGAGTTCTGGAAAGGCAATGGTATATAAGAAACCTGAAAAGATAGCTTAGACCCAAGTTACAAAGCCTTTAAAAGTCAAACAAAGGAACTAATAAAGGAAACTAGAGAAAAAAGTGGCCCAAGTAAAAGGGTGACATTGTCAGATTCGCACTTTAGGAAAAGTCACTTTGGCAGCAGCATGGAAGATGGAGTAGACAAAGGAGATATATAATATGCTAGGAGATCAATTAGGAGGCTGTTGCAATAGTCCAAATGATAAAAGTGCTAAAGGGTCTGAATTTGGGTGGTGGCCATGTGAGAAGGAAGTGGTCAGATGTGAAGTATGTTATAGAGATTTGGATATGAGGGGAGAAAAGGAATGAGGAGTCTAGCATAATTGCAAGTTTGTAAACCTAGATGTCTGGATAGGTGATAGTGACTTCCATAGAGATAGAAAAGTTTGGAAAAAGGATGAGTTTTGGGGGAGGAAGATAATGAATTGACTTTACATACACTGAGCTTGAGATTGAGATGTCTCTGAGACATTCAGTTTGAAATATCCAAAAGGTAATTGGCAATGCAGGACTGGATTTCAGGAGAGAAACTAGGGCTGGATATATTGATTTATCATCTGCATAAAGATGATCATTAAGCCCATGTAAGCTGATAAAGTCATCCAGGGAGAAAGAAAAGAGAGAGAAAAGATGAGGGCCCAGGAGAGAGCCTTGGGCAATGCCCATAGTTATGGGGAGTGGCATGGATAATGATCTGGCAGAGGAAGTTGAGAGGAAACAGTAAAAGGAGAGATGAGAGAGAGAAAGAGAGAGAGAGAGAGAGAGAGAGAGAGAGAGAGACATGAAAACTCAGAGAGCAGGGAGCCAAGATGGTACAATAAGGCAGAGATTCTTCTGAACTCCAAATTCAACTTCCAAACAACTATAAAATAACACCTCAGTATGATTTCTGGAACAGCAGAACAAACAAAAGGATGGGGTTGAGAGAAATGATAATTTTCTGTTGTATTAATAACCCATTGTTAATTAGGATTCAGATTTTTATTTCTTCACTCAAGTTCCAGCCCCTATAGGTCAGTCAGTCAGTGTCTGAGGACATAGCTGATGGATGAGATTGCCCTAATGCTCAGGGAACATGCTTCTCAATCTTCCACAGGATCTCACCCAACTAGGAGACTTTACATCTGTTTGGAGTATAAACAGAATCTAATCTCTGTGAATTCTTGCCCAAAGCACCGAGCCTGTACCCTTGCACCCATCCATTAGAGTTTAAATTGATTCAGCTCATGAAGGAGAAAACCAACCAGAGTGGCTGAGGCTCATGATCAAGCCACCTTCTCAGGAGGAAGAACTGAAGACTTTTTAGCCCACCTCCACATTAATTATTCACCAATCAGGTTTGATTGTCAGGGGTGCCCCCTTTTCCAAAAGTGTATTAAGGCTTCCAGTCTCTTCATGTCTTAGTCTTTGGTTCCCAAGAGAAACCACTGACCAAAAATTTATTGGTTACTAGCTAACCTAACTAATACATTGATTATTAGTTACCCAGAAACTATGTCTCTTGAATCTTTTCATTCATCACAGGGTGAAACAATTTTCCAGCCCAAGATAACTTGGAAAGTCAACAAGAAAGGTCTGTCTCATTCAAGTAAAAGGAGGGTATAGTCCAGTGCAGGTAGCATCTGGGCAAGCCAGCAGCAAGCTAGTGATGAGTCTCTGCTCTCCCAGAGCAAGGAGCTTGGGACAGTTCCCCCTTCATCCCAAGAACAGAGTCCAACTTTAAAAGTCATGAAAGAGTCTGGAAAATGAGCACAAAAAAAGAGCCTGACCATGGAAAGTTATTATGGTGACAGGGAATAGGAAAACAAACTCAGAAGAGGACAACCATGTCAAAACCTCTATATGTGAAGTTGCAGAAAGAAAAAAATGTGAATTGGTCTCAGGCCCAGAAAGAACTCCCGTAGGATCTCAAAAAATATTTTAAAAATCAAATAAGAGAGGTAGAAGAAAAATTAGGAAAATAAATGAGAGTGATGAAAGAGAATCATGAAGAAAGAGTCAACAGCTTGGTAAAAGAAGCACAAAAAATGGAAAAAGTTGTACAAAAATTCATCAAAGAAAATGACTCCTTAAAAAATAGAGTTGTCGTACTGGAAAAGGACGTACCAAAACTCACTGAAAAGCATTCTTAAAAATTAGATTTGGACAAGTGAAAGATAATGAATTCATGAGACATCAAGAAATAATAAAACAAAGCCAGGAGAATAGAAAAAATAGAAGAAAATGTGAAATACCTCATTGGAAAAGAAACTGTCCTGGAAAATAGATCTAGGAGAGATAGTTTAAGAATTATTGGACCTCCTGAAAGCCAGGGTAAAAAATAGAAGAGCCTGGACAGCATTTTTCAAGAAATTATAAACAAAAAAACAAACAAAAACTGTCCTGATATCCTAGATCCAGAGAGTAAAATAGAAATTCAAAGAATCCATCAAGCACCTTCTGAAAGAGATACAAAAATGAAAACTCCCAGAAATATAGCCAAATTCTAGGACTCCCAGATCAAAGAGGAAATACTGCAAATAGCCAAAAAAGAAACAGTTCAAATATTATGAAGCCACATTCAAAATTACCCAGGATTTAGCAGGTTCTACATTAAAGGACTGGAGGGTTTGGGAATATGATATTCCAAAGGGCAAATGAACTATGATTTCAACCAAGAATCACTTATCCAACAAAAGTGAGCATAATCCTTCAGGGGTAGAAAATGAACATTCAGTAAAACAGAAGACTTTTAAGCATTCCTGATGAAAAGACCAAAGCTGAACAGAAAGTTTGATTTTCAAATACAGGACTCAAGAGAAGCATAAAACAAAGGATTCAATAAGGTGAAATAATTTCCATCACTACACAGAAAGATG
The DNA here is from genome assembly GCA_023548195.1 of Bettongia penicillata ogilbyi. NCBI lineage: Eukaryota > Metazoa > Chordata > Mammalia > Diprotodontia > Potoroidae > Bettongia > Bettongia penicillata. The sequence continues at coordinate 707,009 of JAJHZJ010000369.1, forward strand.
ATGTTTGTCTTATTTACTTTATCACTGTTAGGGCAGTTAGAAGTATATATAGACAGAGTATGAAGGTATAAATTGACTTTGATAGGATGATATTCAAAAGAAATAAAATTAAGGAGCAAGAAAGAAGACAGCACTGGGAAAAAAGTAAGTGAGAGGTAAAATGGGGCAAATTATCTCACATAAAGAGGCACAAAAGACTTATTACAATGAAGGGAAAGATGGGGAGCCATTGCTTCAACCTTACTTTCATTGAAATTGGCTCAAAGAGAGAATAATATACATACTCCATTGGGTATAGAAATCTGTCTTACTCTATAGGGAAATAGGAGGATAGGGAAAAAAGAGAAGGGAGGGGACTGATAGAAGAAAGGGTGGATTGGGGTAGGTGGTGGTCAGAAGAAAATCCAACGAGGAAAAAGTGTATCAGAGCTTGAGGGCACAGTCCCAGCCTAACTCTTGTTTCCTTTGAAACTCAGCTCAACTTCCACTTTTTACAGGAAGCATTTTCTGATCCCTTCAGCCAATTAGTTTAATGGATAGAGTGCTAGAGTTAGCATCAGGAAGACCTCAACTCAAATCATGCTGCACACATTTATTAGCTGTAGAACCCTGAGTGAGTCATTTAATTTCTCTCAGCCTTGATTTCTCCATCTGCAAAATTGGGATGCAAATAGCAACTGCCTCCAGGCTTTATCATGAGAATCAAATATGTTGACATGCTTAGGGCTTTTGCAAACCTTCAAGTGCTATTTTGTTTGTCCTTTATTTTTGAAGTGGACTAGTGACATCAGAAGTGATGTCTTGACTTGCATGTGAATTGGGTTTTAAGTAAGGCAGAGTTGTACAAAGTCAGCCTCACTTTCTCTTCTACAATCATTGAAGTCCAATGACAAGACCAAAGTCAGGATGACTGATGATGGCTTGAGATGCAATAGATGGCTTTGGCATCTTCAATGCCTGACCAAGCTCTCAACTTCACAGTGCCTGCTTCAACCACCTTCATAGCTGTTGGAACAAATTGTCCTCATCTGCCCATTCTGCCAGGGAAAATCTTCACATGCTTGGGGTAGACAGCCCCCTAATTCATCCACGAGTCTGCAGATTGTAGGTCACCTTCAGCCTGGTTCAGCTCATCTACTGAGATGGTTTTACTGGGTGTGGCCAATGCACGTGCTACAGCTTCTTGAAGCCAATGGTGAGAATTGAGAGCCAAGTGCATACCAAAGGTGGATGAGCAGCCCTGAAAAGGGCTCAGCAAGCCCTCACACCAGAGGTGTTTGTCCTCCCCAAATACCCCATTCACCCCATGATAACACAGCTAAGTGAGTATCAGAGGTAGTACTCAAACCCAGGTCAAACCCAATAGAAGCAGTAGTATAGTAGTAGTAGTAGTAGTAGTAATAGTGGGAGTAGGATAGTAGGGTTCTCACTAATTATTTATCTTGTATTTATTTTTCTATATTGTATAGTTTTATTTATGTACATGTTACTTCCCCCTCCCTACCCCTAATACCCTAGCCAACTTCTGATGGAATATAAGCTCCTTGGGATAGGCATTGTTTCATTTTTATTTTTGCATTCCTGGTGCCTAGTGCAGTACCTGGCATAGAGCAGGGGCTTCAAAATGCTTGCTGATTGATAGATTTAATGACCCCAAACATCTCCTAGAAACAAAGGCCCATCTTCATAATACCAGCATTCTACCAACGTTGTTAAATGACTGCCAGTCATGGAACACTGCAGTCTATGAAGAATTAAACATGAGACTCATTCAGAGGGGAGCGGATAGAAGCATAATAGGTATGAGCGGCCACATAGAACAAATAAGAAACTATGAAAAAAAAAACATAAAGGCTATCATTAAAGAAATGTGTGATTGAAAAAAAGCAGACAGTCACACAATAAGGTCAAGAGATAACTGATTGACAGCACACATGCTGAACCAGTTTCATTGCAATGTGAGGAGAGGTTGAAGTTGAGTAGATCACCTGTGACAATCAGAGCAAGAGTGTACACAAGGGTCACAGAGGGTAGGTGGGCAGGCAGGCATGGATCAAAATCTGCTTTTTTGAAAGGAACATTCCAATCATGGCAACCCAGAGCCATTTGGGTATTTGATTAGCTACCCGGCAGGGCAAAATCTTTCTAGTTATCACTATGCAAGTCCAATTCGATGAAGCCCTACATCTAGGCTCCCTGGAATGAGAATGCGTCCTCACTATTTTCTTCAGAAATGACAAGTGAAGAGAAGTCATCTAGTGAGCGCTGCTGCTCTGTGGCATTAGGAGAAGATTTGGCTTTCCTGATGTAAGATGGTCACTACATTAATTCATCTTGCACCATTTTCTGCTCCTATTATAGTTTTATCTTAAGAATTAATACATTCTGCCATTTTCTATTCTGGCTACAATCTAGAGAAATCCGTGACGCTGAATACATTTTATACCACTTTGTTCTTCTTATAATGTTAAGATGTTCTCAAGAATGGATTAGTTCAATGCCACTTTTCCCACTTTATCATGAGAATAAGAATTTAAACAGTTAGAAAACTACATCCAGTAGAGCTATGAGCTGTATAAAGATTGTATCAAGAAGAGAAAATAATTTTAAAAAGAAAAAATAATTTGTTCTACATAGTATAAAGGGAGTATGTAACGGACCTATAGCTGGAGTTTTGGATTTGCTGGTCTGCATAGTGTAGGGGATAGATTCTTAATCTTTTTTTGTGATCTGAACCTCTTGACCATCTAGGGAAACTTATGGATCTCTTCTTGGAAGATTATTTTTAAATGCGTAAAATAAAACACATAGAATTACAAAGGAAACAATTATATTTCTATAAGTTATAAAAATATTTTTTTAAAAACAATTTCACAGATCCCAGTCTAAGAAGCAGTGGAAAGAGCAACATATTTTGTATTGGTTGACCTGGATTTGAGTTCTAATCGTGGGTCTCACCTTGGGCAAGTCACTTGGGCCACATTGGTAGATGATCTGCCAAGTTAATGTCCTTTCCTTCATCAAGCTAAGTTGTGAAAATCTGGCTGCAGAATTTATTAACTACTTAAAATTCTCCTTTAAGCATCGCACACTAGTGAAATCACCAAGGTGGGACTAACTGTGACACCCCCTGTCAACTCTGATTCTCTCCTTTTATTATGAACCTCCATGTTTAAACTCTTAACAGCCTTTTTTATGACTCTGTCTACTTCTGTAACTACTCATTACTAATGAAATGTTTTGTTTTGTTTTTTGGAAAAAGAATACATTGGAAGGAGGAAAACACAGGAATATCAATTGCTAAGATTTTCAAATAACTCAGCAAAAGAGTAAGGCAGAAAATGAAATATTTTGGGATAGGAATAAAGAACTCTATGTTCAGATCACCTTTTTTCCCTTCTCCTGGCATAGATGCTATAAGGCAAGTACAAACTCCTGGAGCCTCAGTTTCCTCATATACAAAATGAGGGAGTTGAACTGGATTGTCTCTAAGGTCCCTTCTGCCTTTAAGTCCTTTGATTCTAATCATACGGTTCACTTTTTATTCCAAATAGGTAAATAAAACTTTATACACACACAACTCTATAAGAGTACAAGGTTAAATACTTAGAAATCCTAACTAAAAATCTGAACTTTCCAAGATGTAATAAAAAATTAATAGAATCATAGCATTCCAGAGTTGGAAAAGATCATGCAGGGCATCTTACATAACCCTTGATTCTTTGACATCACCAGTAAGTGGTAATTTGATCTTTGTTTAAATACCTCCAGAAATGGGGAGCTCACTTCCTTACAAGAACAATTCCATTACATGGTTCAAAAAAAAATCAACTTTTTTTCAAATATTTTGAAACATCAATAGAATAGAAGGAACCATTTTGAAGGACTATAGAGCAAAATTAAATTATCTTGAACCTCTTCATTTTAACAAATATGGAGCTAGCACTTTGTTCCCTTTGAGATTTGGGTTCAGAGTCATTGACAACTTCCCATAATTTGGCTAAGAATTGTGCTTCTACTGTGTCAAATTAAAGAGTTTCATTTCGACCCTGAAAAAAGGTCAATTCTTCTAGTATCTATTGACAGAGTAGGGATGACTACCAAATGGAATTTAAGGTTAATAGTCCTAAAAGGACTCCCTTGGTCAATGAAAAGTGTTCTACACCCATCTCCCGAGGCTTATGTAGAGTTTTGTACAGAGATGCTGAAATTTTAGAGGGAACTCTGGTACTCTTCCATGCATTCCTACTCATAGAAACAACTGAGACTAGTTAACTAGCTAATTTCCAAAAATAATTACTTGCCATTGGAAGTTACTAGATGGGGGCCTCTCCCCTTATGGGACCCTCACATTCTTCTCTGCCTAGTAGTTGTCTGTCCTAGAACTCTGACCATGGAGACTCGTGTGCCAAGGATCTTTGCTTTATCACTATATCCTAGCATCTCTTTCTTCACAGTCTTGTATCCTGAGATCTGAAGCCTCTCCCCTCCCCTTTCCCATCCCAAATGCATTTGTCCCTATATTGATTTGAAAATGTTTTTCCTGCTGCTTACTCTTGGTGACGTCAGTTTACAATCCTTGTCCCAGGGACCAGAATGGCTAGTTAGGGCTCTATCCATAGACACCCATTTTGAACTTTTTGTCTTAGCCATTACTATTCTAGCTTTATGTTGCTTGGGCTCTGTTTGGAGGCCATCCCCCCTCGTTGTTCTTGACCTTGATTGCCCCAGGGTTTAGTTGATTTTCCTGCTCTTTGGTCTCCTAGACAGACATGGGGGGAGGGGGGGTCTCACCTGCCTTCTAGAGGTCATACTCCCCACCAGTGCCTTCATTCCCCATCTTAAACTAGACTCTCAGGAGAAGGAAGAGTACTTGAGAACTTTCATTTACTGCTCCTGACTGTCAGTGAGCCACAATCTCATAACCTCTTCCCTTCACTCCCTCCTGAGAATCAAGTCAGGTGATTAAGCTTCTGGGTTTCAACTTCTTATTTTAGTATAGAATTCAGTGTTTTTCCTTCTCTTCCCTGATACCCCCCCCACCTGCCCCCACCATCACCACCGTATGTTCCTATAAAGATGGGGCATTGGCCACTATCTCTTGCTTTCAGTTTCCTATGACCTGTGTCACGTTCCAAAATCCTCCAACACAACCCCCAAATATTCCATTTTATAACCTGAGAATCCTTGTATCTATTTGTGTCCTCTGTCATGTTTCCCAAGCATATTCCTATTTTTATGTGTGTCTGACAGTCCCCTGAGCTTCCTCCTTTATTCTGAGTCCCACAGTTTGAGTGCTAATGTATTCATTGAGCAGGCTAGCCCCACCCCCACTCCCACCCCCCATCATTCCCCTAGATCACACATGCATATTTTAACAGTGACCTTCAAAATAATGTTCCTTTGTTATCTCACTCAAAGGAGTGATTGATGGTGAAAATTTCAGGAACTTAGAGCACTAATTTTCTCTGTCACTCATTGAACAATTAATCATTCATAGGTTTTTTTCTTGTCTTCCCACCTCAATGATCCTAAGCCCTCTGAGAGCAGGGAATTGTGTCTTCCACAGGTAGTTCCTATATTTTCGTGCTTTCCAATGCTGATTACATATATAAACCATAGTCCCTGCCCTCGAGAGGTTTGCATCTGAGCCACTCCTTCAACATTGCACAAAAAGTATCTACTTTCTCTCAATATGTTCATTGGCACTGTTTCTATCAGTTTCCAAACCTGTCCCCAGCAAATAAAAGTCATCCCCTGCCTATGTCCCTTGCAATGTCAAAAATAGACAATATAGCCTTTCTCCACTAAATTGCATAGGGATTCCTTATTAGGCTCTACAAGCAGTTTTCTAGAAGATCATTGCTAGGATTGCTTCAAATTTTTTTGCCTACATTTCTTTCCCCACCAGCCATCCATTCCTAGCATGTAGCCATTCAACATGCTGCACCCTATTGCCTACAAGTCCTGAGGCCATGCCCTCTATTCTGGGGAAAGAATTAATCTACTCACTTTTGGAACTGGGTGTGGGGGGGAAGAGAGGCTGACCTGAATTGGTGAGTAAATGAGTGGAAACTCATCTAACCAACTTGATCTAGCCAGTCCTAAACCAAACCAAACTTCACATATCATCAAATCACCAGTCTCGGACATCTTGACATTTAAGACACCATCTGGAAGCATACTTCCCTCTCCCCTTCTCTCCCTTCTTCTCAACCTGTTGCTCAGAGGACAGTAATCAATCCATACTACCATTGTTTCTAGAAAGGACGTGACCATAGACGGAACTTTCCATGGCTCCATTAATAATAATAGCGATAATAATAGCTAACATTTCTATAAAACTTAAAGGTTTTCAAACAACTTTACAGATGTTATCTCATTTGATTTTCACCACAACGTTTATCTATTATCTATTATCCCTGTGGGTGGGGGAAAAGATGATTGAGGCTTAAGAGAAGAGAAACTTAAGAACTTGTAAGGAACTCAAGCTTTTTTGACTCCTCTTCAGCACTCCATCCACTGTACTACCCAGCTGCCTCCCATCCACCATCCCTAGGTCTCTCCCCAGACCAAAATTTCCATCACTTTTCACAATTTCCTCTATATGTTGTCTCCTCATGGTTGAAGAGAAGAAACTGATATAGTAGTGGATGTTGAGTTAGACTCAGAGCCAGTAAGACCAGGGCTCAAGTCTTGCTTCAGACATACGCTGTGTGACTCTAAGTCTCTTAAATCCTCGGTCCTCTAAGCAACTCTCTCCAAGACTATAAATTGCTGAGATGGTTGCATGACATGGGAGACACTGGCACAGGACTGCCCAGCATAGTGTGTCCTCATCAGGGAAAGTACTGAGTTCTATGAGCAAAGAAGAATTGAAGTAGCTCCAAAAAAAGGCAAGAAGCACAAATTTAAGAGAATCCACCCCAGATGTTCACATGGACTATCTGTGCCCACCTGTGTAGAGTATTCACTGCACCTTGACTCTAGCATAGTGGTGTCATTTTGGTCCTCTTCAAGAATGAAGGACAACAGCCAACTGACCAACCATCCATATCTCTGAAATGACAGGTTGTATCTGCATCCTCAGTTCCAGGCACAGAATGAGCACTTAATAAATGATTTTTTTTCAGTTCATTCATTCATTTGCATCCCCACACAGCAGCTAATGAATAAAAGGTTCTCAATCTATGTTGATTGACTGAAGGTTGTAAATGCTAGGGAAAGCTGGCAAGAGAGCAGGTGGGGTATTGTAGTGTCTTGGAAATGCTACTGGGTAACTGACTGGCTAGTCTCCCAAGGAACAGTACTGGCTCTGGGTCTTAACAGACCAGACCTAAAGTGTCTGAAGGTGGAACCAGGCATCTCAAGAATTAGAGTCACCTCACAATTTTCTTTCCTGACATGCTCTCCTTAAGCCTAGCAGGATTTCTCTTTAGTAGGCAGTAACCTTTAAGGGATTTCACCTGTCTGGGCCTCAATTTCCTTTTCCATAAATTAGGAGATTGGACTAGATGAGACTTAAAATGCCTTTGGGCTCAAAATCTTTAATCCCAAAATACATTTCCTGGAGGTCATATGAGTATAAGAGGGAAAACGAAAAGGGAGAAAAACAATGGAAAACAATTTTAATACTAAATAAAAGAAAAAAGTCAAACTAAAATCACTGTGATTAAAGGATTGATTCATTTTATAACCATTCCAGGACATACTGACTTTCCATAATATTAACTTCTGTGGATGCCCAGAACCAGCACAACTTCCTAGGAGTCCTTGTAGCTAAGTCTAGCTCCCCTCTCTTCTCCACAACTTTTATCACTGATGGAGGAACGTCTAGAAAGGGCCCCAGCCTTGTCCATCCACACCTGAGCCCACTGACTCTGGGTATGTTGGTGTCTTATAATGAGCTGAGTTCAGGTGGCTTCCAAGGTTCCTTCTAGCTCTACATTCCTCTTCCTATGATCATCCATGGATGACTCTCTAATAACTATTCTGCTTCTTAGGATTAATAAAAGCTTTTCTCAATAACTACATTTCCATTCAGTTTCTCAAGTTCCACCCTAGGACAAGATGGAATTTGCCTTCCCCTATATTAGCCAGTCAAACAAATCTGATGAGGTGATCAAACTTTTTACTAGCTAGTCTACAAGATTTTCCACCAATTTTTCTAGCACTGGATTTGCTCCAGAGACTAGGTTTCAGGTTCTAAGGTCATTCACATGGCTGGATTTCTTTTCAGATTCAGAACCACAAAGCTACAAGCAGCTATTCATTTTACTGCGCTCAGCTCCCTGAAATATGGGGAGAGGAAGGAAGGCTCGGTTCTACCCCTTCCCTTGATACCAGTTCTCCCGTAACAGAGCTTGTTAGACCTCATTATATTCCCATGCCCTGGGCTACCTAGTTTTTCTTTACCTCTCAGGAGCCCCCTGAATTCAGATGCTAATTTGGTAATAATTTTATCAGATTAATGTATTTAACATTGGTTTGCTTATGTGTCCCAGCTGTCCTCTCTGACTTGGCTGAGAAATACGAAACTGGCTTCTAAAATTCTTCCTAAAGATCTATTATTCAACTCAAATGTTTCCATACACCTCCTCACCTCAAAGCATCCTGGGGGGAAGATGGTGTCGATGACATAGACTGGAACCTGCCACCTGTGTGTGTGCCAGGGGGCACTGTGGTGCTATGTTAGCATTTCTATTCCTGACTTTTTCCTATTAATGTTTCATTTCCTTTGAGTGTGTGTAGTTGCACGCTGGTATGATTTCAAGGATAGGGTTTTATCTGCTTATTGATACTTAGATGACAGTACCTGTACTCTCCGTCATGTGATTTCCCTTCAGTCAGGATCCTGAATGTTCCCTCTGTCCTTGAGCAGTTTGACTTGAAGTTGACTGATAATTTTTTTCAGCATCCTACACACATATGCACATGCGCACACACACACCCCCTTCCTATCCCTTCCTTAAATTCCTCAAGGAAAAGGATTAGGCATTTTCTTCCTCGATATCTCCCCCTCCATGCTAGGCATACTTCTCAGTCATCAGTGAACCATTAATTCCCTTGGCTGGAATTCTGTCTGTGTATATTTACCATCTTGGAAACCTAGCCATGCTTCTATCGATAGAGCACCATGACCTTACCTGCTATCATCCACCAGCCCCTTTAACCTATGCTAGAGCCAAGAAGATGGGGAGGAACTCAGCTCATCCTCAGCTAGCTCTCTGTGGGAAGTGGTGAGTGATCAGAAGACTTTCATTCAAAACCTGACTTTGATGCTTATTACAGTGTGTGAACTTGGGCAAGACATTTAACCTCCATAGGTATCAGTTTCTTCATTTGTTAAGTGAAAGTGATCTTAGGATATCATCATAGGATGGGACTAAGTGAACTCTGAAGTCCCTTCTAGATCTAAATCCATCCTCCTATACTTGTCTAAGGATGACCCCCCTAAGAGGTCATCTGCTTCTAAAAATTAATAAGACTTTTCTTGGTGACTACTTTTCCATTGGGTTTCTCAAGACCTTCCTAGGCCATGTTGGAATTTGTGTAGCCCTAGATTAGCCAGTTAAACAAATCTGATGAATGGATCAAATTTTTTACTAGCCTACAGGATTTTCCACCACTTTTCTACCCCTTGATTTGCTCTAGAGTGTAAGTTCCTAAGAGCATTCACAAGACTGGATTTCTCCATGGATAATGTTCCCCAATGACACTGAAACAGATAATATGATGGGACCTGAGTTTGAATCCTAGCCCTGCACTATGTGACCTTGGATCAGTCACTAAATTTACCAGGCCTCAGTTTCCTCATTTGTAATATAAGGAAAATTGGTCTAAAAGACCTCTAAGTGTCCCACCACCCCTAAATCTATGGTCCAATAATCACATAGTGATTCAGGAATCTGGAACTGAGGAGACTACAAAGTGATACAGCTTTCTTTCTGGAGAGTTGTCCAGTAAAAATAATTCTACGTGTCAGCAAAGCTGAGAATTAAATATCTTTAAATTAACTGTCAAGATGCTTAATATCAATTATATACTCAGGGAAGACTTCAACTAGCTAAGACCTGTGGTATGTGTACAGTAATGTGAATATGGAAAAGACAATTGCATGACACCAAGTTAGAAACACCGATCCAAAGACAAATTCCAAGGCTTTGCATGATATTCCACAGGATGAGGTTAAAGAATATAAAAAAAAAAAAAGGGCTTTTATAAATACACAGAGGAAAGGAGCTAGAAGTGGTTTATGTTTGTGTACTGAATATATAGTTGCCCTTTGTATTCTAAGACAAGACTCTTGATGGTATTTCCTGGCCAGACTTGGATGCACCCTGTAATAAACAAGGAAGTGTACCAGTGGTGCCTTTTAAAACTAAAACTAAATTCATTTCTTTTAAAACTCTGCTGTTAACAAGTAACTTCCCAGCAAGAATCCTCTTGATGGGCAAATGTCTAAATTAACTTTTACCTTCCTAATGGTCTCAGATACAGGGATGCCCAAAGTTTGCCCGTGCAAATTATCTTCCCTGAAACTTAAAGAACACTTTTTACTATTCCTAAACTGTAGGGACTGAAAACTGGAAATGACACATACTATTAAAAACATCACTCTTTCCAACAAGTGTCCCATATCAAAAATAAGACTTCACTGCTCAACATATGGTTACACATTCCCCTGATTTCCACAAGTTTTCTTGAAATAATAAAATGAGATTTTTACTTTAAATAATAAAATGGAATTTAAAGGGTTTTGGTAGATAGTTTATTTTGTCCTTTGCAAATCTATGTGTGTAAGGTTTCTTGGGTTACCCTGGGACTAACTATATATATAGTGATATCAAAAAAGTAGTTCACTCTCTTTCCTTTTTCAATTCTAAGTCTCTGCTGAATGACCAGCAATTAGCTCTAATTGTAAGGGCAGTCAGTGTGATGCGGACTCTTGTCCAGGAGGACCTGGGCTGAAATAACACCATACTTTTATTTCCTTAAGGACCACTGGCCTTTAGAGAGTAATGACTTTGTGTCATTACCAGCCTGGGCCAAAGTTCATCTTGTGAACTAAAGGTTAACAGCTCTATTTCCCATGACCAAGACTCCTAACCAACCAATCACATCTACTCACTTTGTGTTAGCCTCTTGACAATTTTCTTTCTTGATATGCTCTCCGTCAGCCTGGCAGGATTTCTCTTTGGTAGGCAGTAACCTTCAAGAGATTTCACCTGTCTGGGCCTCAATTTCCTCATCTGTGTGAAAAATCTATACATTAGGGGATTGGACTAGATGAACCCTGCAGTCTCTTCTGGTTCAAGATCTGTAATCCCAAAATACATTTCCTGGAGGCCAAATGAGTATAAGAGGAAAAACAAAGGGGGAGAAAGACAATAGAAAACCATTTTAATATTTAAATTGAGTAAAAGGAAAAAAGCAAAGTAAGTTCTCCTTGGTAAGAAAAAAGGTTCAATTCAAGTGCCTACTATAATATATGTTCAGATCATAGATTTTGAGCTAGAACAGACCTTAGAGCTGGAACAGACCTGAGAAAATTCTTCTTTATTTTACATGAGTGTGCTTGTGCATGTATAGTAGAGAGGAAAAATTGCTTATTTCAAACAATATTCTAGGAATTATTCTAGGAAGCTGTCAAATCAATCCCTCCAACAAGGCAAGGTATATCAATAAGCATTTATTAAGCAATTATTATTTATGTGTTCCAGGAACAATGTTAAACACTGAGGTTATAAATCCAGGCAACAACAAAGACGGTCCCTGCCCTCATGGAGCTTACTTTCCAAAGAGGGAAAACCCAGATCTGAGATTTCCCATCTGACTCATTTCCAAAGCATGTGGCAGCTTCCTGACCCTGGAGCTCCAAACCACACAGCTATCCCCCGGACTCCAGTTGCTTTGGGTTAGATTTTCATTCAGGCTTAATTTATCCATCTCCAATGAAAAGGAAATGGAGGTGGTGATATCAAAGCAGCAGGACTCAGGCAACATCCATCAGAGACAGAACTGACCCCCTCTTAGCCCCCACTCCCCACGCTATTAGGCACATCAATGGCTCTTTCTTCACCTAAACAGGTACAAGGTGAGTGGAGTACACAAAAGTGTAGTCCCTTCACCAGCCATGGCTAGGCTAATATGAGCTACTGTTCTTGGCAGGCTCGCTTTTAGAAAACCAGGCTTTAAGGAAGTGTCCTGGGGCTAAATTATGTGGGTTTCTTTTACTTTCACCTCAGCCTTTTCCTGCCTCCATTTCAGCTCTAGCCCATTCCCTCTCAATGGGATTGTCTCTGAATTTGCCTGACAGAGGCTGGATGATAACTCTTGGAGGGAAGCAAGGGTTGGGGGAAGCAAGTCAGGCATCAGCAGACAGACAAACAGACAGTTTGCGGGCAGGTAGCTATGAAGTTTTTACGCAAGAGTCATGTATTACACATCAGCAAACCAAAGACCAGCTTTAAAAAGCTGTTCTTGAATCAGTAACAAGGAGTAGACTTTGAGTAGGATAAACCAGAGCTAGGCCTTTTACTTCCCTGTAGTTTTGACCAAACAATATAGTCTCTGTGCTTTTCTCCTCCTTATGGATTATGTGCGTTTGAAAATAGCCACATTAAAACTAATGAATTGGAGAAAAGGGTCTTATGCAGATAATATGAACAAAAATGCTTACTAAGTGTCAGGCTTTAGGGATACAGAGAGAAAAAGAAAACATTCCCCTGTCTCAGGGAGCTTACATTCTATGTAAGGAGACAATATTAACATGTATCGGTGTCTCAAAAAGGGTAGAAGGTGCTAAAAAAGGTAGAATTGCAGGAAAAGGGTACTAGTTAGCTGGAGGGCCTCACGTAAGAGGTGATACTTGACCTGAATCTTGAAAAAGACTAAAGATTTCAAAAGAAGGGAAGACATTCTAGGCATGGTAAATAGCCAATACAAAAAAGCACAGTGATTGGAAATGTAGTACCATGTATATGGAACAATAAAAAGGCCCCTTTGGATTGGAAGGTAGAGTATATGAAGAGGTTGTTGTTGAGCTATTTCAGTAATATCTGACTCTTCATGATTCCATTTGGGGTTTTCTTGACAAAGATACTGAAATGGTTTGCTATTTCATTCTCCAATTCATTTTGCAGATGTGACTGAGACAAAGGTTAAGTGACTTGTGCAGGATCATACAGCTGGTGAAAGTCTGAGGCCAGACTTAAATTCAGGAAGAGCAGTCTTCTTGACTCCAGGAGGCCTAGCATTCTATCCACTGCACCACCTAGCTATCCCATACGAAGAAGAGTAAGGTGTAAAAAGAAAAGGTAGATCCAAGCCAGTTAATAAGGGTATTGACTGCCACACAAAAGAGTTCATATTTCATTCTAGAGAGAAAAGAAAGCCCATGTAGTTTACTGAGAAGAGAAATAACATGGTGAAATCTGTATTTTAGGTCATCATCTACACATGTAAGTCAGGAGTACCCAACTTTTTTATGAGAAGTGGGGTTCCATTTCCCCCAATCTTGACATAAAGAATGGGTTGGGCTGGGGTGGGAGGTAGCTGAAACTTCCATCATCTGAGTAGTGGAGAGAATAAGCCTGCTTTGCCCATTGAGTGTCAGCCACAGACAGAGTCATGAGATAATAGTCACATCTCAGGGCATCGTAGAAAAGAGTATGCAAGCACCAGCACCTGCCAGGAACTACATGTCAAGGAAGGCAAGACTACCTGGAAAAGCAAGCTGGACTCCAGCAGTGGAAAGCTACTAGTGATTGAAAATTCGTCCCCACCTTTTTGCACAAAGTGGGGAGGGGAGTCTATATGTGACAGAAACTAGGAAGTAATTTTTTTTTTGCTTGATATGCCAAAATAGCCACTGTGGTATCCAGAAGTCTGCAGTTGCCAATCTCTGTGTATGTACACTTTGGGTTCTAAGGCTCTGGGTTAACTCAAGCAGCTGTCCAGGGAATGTATCTCCTGTCTGTGTTCCTTTGGGAAAGTCAGCTCCAGGAGTTCTGCTACTTATGTCTGACCAGGGATTTGGGAACTATCAGAGTAGAGCCTGGGCCAGTGTAATCATAGCGGAAAATACCAATGTCGAAATGAATTGCCTCCAGGCCTGGCTTCATGCCACATGCCTTCCTCATCCTTACCCAGGCATTCCCCTTCCCTGAGGGTAGTGCCTACACCAGATGTCTCTAAATAATGTTGGCCAATCTACTTAACCTCTCTGGGATTCTGTTTCCTCAACTATAAAGTGAGAGGGTAAGCCCAGATGATCTCTGAGGGTTTTTCCAGATCAAAATCTAGGATCCTATGACATGTTACTCTTCTCCCTGGTGAATACTTCAACAAACCATTGATTGGGAGCATGGCAGCCATGATGGGAAATCTGCCAATCAAAACTAAAAACTCTATTAGAGGATCTCATTCTACTGTTTGTGAGCCCCTGACACATATGCATGTCTGTGGATATATTTAGTCACACAATGTGCATATATACACACTATACACACAAAAACATATATATATATATACATATAGAAATAAACAAAATTTTATTTATATTAATAAACACTTCTTCCCTTGTCAGAAAGTCAGTGGAATGAATACTGTACTAGTTATAAAGACTTGAATTCTAGTTTCAACTTTGTTACTTAATAAGTGTATAGCCTTAGGCAGATTACTTGCCCTAAGTCTTTATTTCCTTATCTATAATAGATAACAGACTCCTTGATTAGAGCTGTAAGGACCTTAGATGGAATCCAACTCTCATTTTACAAATGAAGCAGTTGAAAATGAGCTAAGGGAAGTGATTCACCCAAGGTCACACAAATTGTAAGTGACTGAGACAGGATTTGAATTCAATTTTTTCTGATTCCAGGACTAATAGGCTATCTACTTTGCCCTTAGGTGCCTGGAGTATCTCTTTTGTAGGGTTGTTGTGAGAATTAAATGAGGTTAATGCAGATAAAATATTTTGAAAACCATAAAGTACTCTTTTTCTTTTGTACTGAATGTGTGATCCAATTGGAATAAAGAGGGGGACAATTGAGGTAAAGTGACTTATCCAGGTTCACTCAGCTGCTAAGTGTCTGAACTCAGGTCCTCCTAACTCCAGAGCCAGTGCTCCAACCACTGTGCCACCTAGCAGCCCTGGAATAAGAAATTCTTAATAAAGAAAATTCCTCTATCAAATCATATCAGCACCTGATTTGCAACAATTAGCATCTTAGAAAAGCTGCCTGGGGTAATGAAAGTTAAGTGACCTGCCTAGGATCACACAGCCAGTATTTGTCCCAGGCAGGAATTGAACTCGTGCCTTCCTGACTCTGAGGACATCTTCTTTATCAGCTCCATAGCACACTGACTCCTGTATAATGTTGTTCTTATTGTATCTATTGCTTAGAGTTCACATTCATAGCTGCTAAAGCTGAAATCTCCTCTAATGTGTACTTCTCATCTGGTCTAGGCTGGGGAAAATGGACAACAAAGAATCAGAAGTAGATAAAGGCTAGAAAACCTCAATTCTATGGAACTTAAACATTATATTCTAACCTGATCTCCACAAAGAATATTAGCCTAAAGTGAAAAGGCAAATACTTGCACATACACTCATAAGACATATTTTTGAGTTTCGAAACCTGCCTCTCTCCTTAGAATTCAGTACCATCATATGTATCTAAAGTAATCAGAGCCATCTCTTGGATCTTTGAATCTAACCCAATATTCATTTCTACAACTACTGGCATTGCAGTTAAAGAAATTTCACATTCACTAATATTATCACTATTTTTTCCCACTGATATCATTCCAAGGAACCATCATCTCCCACAAAAAATAATTCATTAAATATTGATGTATATATTTCAACCTGTTTGAGATCTCTAGTCTAAATAGAATCAGAGAACAGAGGAGCCTTCTTAGGCCAAAAGCCAGGACTCTTCAGTCCCAAGCTTAGTGCTGTCTTCCCTATACTACATTCCTTCAATAAACATAATTACGGTATGAATTGAGGCACTGCAGATGATGCACAGAAAGGTCTTTTATCAGTGCCCTTTACTAGTCTGTACTACGACAATCCCCTTAAGTTAGGATGCTACAGCACCTCCCTTAGTATTGTCTGGGAAGGCATACTTCTGCATTCCAGTAGACGGTAAGATTCCTGAGGACACAGATTGGCTGTTGCATTTCTTGTTAGGGCTGTGACTGCTCACTGACTTGAGTTGATTGAATTGAATTACATGTTTTCTTGTGGCATCCAAGAGGATACCTAGATATAATGTGTGAAACATGTTGGCATATTTTAGTTTCTCCTCCAATTAAGCATACCAAAAAAAAAAAAAATAGAGAAAAACATAGGGGCAAAGCTTTTTCTTAAATTTAGAAGAACATTTTTCTCAATGTCGATGATCATTTTGGCTCTGGTATTTCCAGATTCCACTCAATATGGAACTGATTGACATAAGTAGTGGTTCCAACTCTTTTGAGGCCCCAGGAACCTCAAGAAGGAGGTTGAGAAGATGCCCATTGGTCTCTTCAGTAAAGAAGACCTTTTTATTCTTGTAGAGAGGCATACATCTTTCTTTTCTTTAAAACATGACACTGCCCTCAAAATGGGGCAGGCCCACGTAGCCTCTACTAGAAGCTTGTTACAAATCCTGTAATTAGCAACCACAACAGGGGAGAACCCCCCCTTCCCACCCTCTTCCACTCCTGCAAGCCGACAGCAGCAGGTGCTCCTATTTTCAGAGGTATGTGAAATATCTGCCAAATCATTTGGCACATTTCAACACGAAATGTGCCAAATTACCTGTCAAGGCTAAACTGCCTTTTTAAAAGAAAGATAAATGCGCCAGGCTAGACATTTGCATGGAACGACAGTGCCATCCAGTGGCTCATTATGTTGGTCACAGGTGTACAGCCCTTTGCTCCTCTCCTGAGACTGAGGACCAAGTCAACAATTCCTCTTGGCATGGGGTATTTTGGTTCACAGGACTCTTTGGGTTTGGTCAGGTTAAGTCCATGAGGTTGAGATAAGTTGGAGTTGGGAGAGAGTTCATAATACAATTAGAAGTCACTTTGATACTGCTCAGATAATGAGTGAAGGTCCCTATCAAATTTTCTAGTTAACATAAAACCCATCGATCTTTTTTTGAAGAATTCATCTCACAAAAGAGAGCTTGGAGGTTGACCAACTACATCCAGATTATTGGCTTTTTCTCTTAGATATCTTCAGGTTGAGGGAAGCCAAGATGACAGGATAATCTCTTCATTTTGTGTTATTTCCCCTTTGTCAAGCTTATAAAATTTATCAATTTCTTTTCAGAATAAGAACATTTTAAGTGCATAAAATAACATACACAGGACCATAAAGGAAACCAATTATATTGAAGAAAGATTTAAATTTTTTTCTATCCAGGTTCATAGATCTCCTAAAATCTATCTAAGAAACCCTACTCCTATTTTAGCAAGAATGTTATCTTGATATTAATGAGGTCAGATTGTCTCATTTTCCCATAGAATGAAAAAAAAAACTTTATTTTTTGAAGCAATGATTTCTGCCTTTTAAGAAATGGATAAAACTACTTGTATCCTGAAAGAAATAAAAGAAGATGACAAATAGGGAAGAATGGAGGGGAAAGAAGGAAGAAAGAAAGAAAAAAAGAAAGGAAGGAAGGAAGGAAGGAAGGAAGGAAGGAAGGAAGGAAGGAAGGAAGGAAGGAAGGAAGGAAGGAAGGAAGGAAGGAAGGATAGAAGGAAGGGAAGGAGGGAGGGAAGGAAGGGAAAGAGGAAAGGAGAAAGGAAAGAAAGAGACTTTGGTCACTACTACCTAGAAAGCTGAAAAGGAAAGTTGATTCTCCAGAGCTACTTTAGAGAAAACTAGCTCAAAAATCAATGTAATAATGGCCCCAAAGTACTAACTTACTCAAAAGTTATATACCTTTTTTGATTATTAATATACTATGATGAGTGCAAAGCATGAAGCAAGCCAGCTCGGGAGACCTAAAAACCTCCTTTATGTGTCACCTCCAAATCTGCATCAAGTCCAGTCAAAGCTCATAGGCCAAAAACACCAGAAAAAAGCAGCAAGCAATTTGAATAGCAGAGACAAGTCCAAAGATCCTAATGAGCTCATCTCTCTCTTCAGTTTTGCTTGTGTAACGTGACAGAAAGCTGTAACTGCTTCCTATCTACAGCAACAGAGTCTCTGGACCTGTCAGGCTAAATCTGGACACTGTGATATGTTGTGCTTTCATCATTTTGATGAGATCATATGAAAGAAACTGTCATCCTGAAAAGTCAATTTTCTCCTTTCAGATATTAAAGGTAACCCACCTGGCTCCCAGTCGCAACAGACCCAGACACTCTACTGGACAGGGGCTACATCTATCTTTCCAGCTTGGGCTTTAGTTTTCTTGGACCTGAATTAATGTTGAGCCAGGATCTTTAAGAATAGGGCTGTGGCTTGATTAAGGCAATAGGTAAACTCCACCTGTAAAAATGAAATGAGAAGCAGTGGGAGGTTTCAGCATTCAAGATCTCGGGAATCCTCAGCCTAAATTCCAATGAGAAATGAAATCTACAAATGTTTCACAGAGGGCTCTCCCAAAGTGCAGTGTCTCTTCCCCTAGATTAACCATCTCCAAACTAGAGTGAATAGATCTATATTCATCTAAAAATAAGAAAAAAATAAACTCTACTAGCATTTACTGTCAAATAATGCTGAATATATAGATTAATAATCTTCCTATCAAAAAAATTATTTCAAATACAGATTCACTCTATTTAATGCTGGGCCTTGTCCTAAGTTTATGTTGACTTTTGAGATAATGGCCAACAATATTATGAAATAGCCATCCCAATTAGAAAACTAGGAAGATGAACCTCTGCAATTTTTTCAGTGGTTTAAAGTCATGTGATACTCAATCCATTGCTTTACAGAATTTCACTCAACTTAATGACAAATGTTTAAATGCCTCTTCTGAGGTTTCTTACTTAATAGTGAAAGATTAAAAAGCTATATACCGTTGGGTAAACACTTGTTCTTCCTACTGTGGTAAAAAAAAAATTGGTTGAAATGATACATGGAAAATAATATAGCAACAAACTAAAATGCATTCCTTTGTCAGAAAATACCATTGGAAAATGCATAGAAAATATTGCTGATGATTTGAAGAAACAAGTTATAGGACAATTACACAGTGGGGGTGGTTTATTATACAGGTGGAGGAAAGTACAGATGTTTCTAACATGTTCCAGCTAATGCAGTGTTTCTAGATTCTGTTTCAATTAATGACATAGATTTGTTCTTTTTGTGTTTCTCTAAAAGTAAGATGTATTATAGGAGATATTCTTTCAGTAGTAAAGGACTTTCAAAATAAAAACTGTTGGGGGAGGGGTACTATCTAAGTATAAGGTGTTCTAAAAGTCAGTGCAGTTTTGAGTTATGAAAACTGAAAACTGTACTAAGAATGAGGACATCCTGTATAGGAGTTGATCAAGTAGCTGCTTTGACTGGAATAAAAAAGAAATCACAGAGGGAGGTTACATCACGTGGGAGATTCATTCATTGTGTTTTTCATAGGCAAGACATTGCAGCAAAGAAGGTGGAGCCAGAAATGTGTATAATGGTACAGCATATCATCAGTGTGGTTGGTTTTATTAAAATAAGACCTTTAAGTAGTAAACTCTTTAAAGCACTTCATAATGAGATAGGGGATGGCTAGGAAATCTTTTGAACCACAAAGAGGTTCACTGATTTTACAGAAGTACGTGTTCCAACTTTGCTAGCAAGCACAAGTCATGTCATCATTTCTTTGATGGCATGGTCTTCTTTGGCAATGAAGGACGAACACAACAACCTGTGAGTAGACCCAACTCCCCAAATAGGGACCCGGCTAACTGGGTAACTCAGCTCCTCCTCTCCTGTCTCCCCCTCCCCTTCCTTCTCCAATCCAAAGGAAGGTAAATTTGGATGGCTAGAGGATGCCTAGTTAAGTTGGGGTTTACTGGCTAGATCTTCTCTCATTTCCTCTCCCCTCCCTTCCCTTCTCTCCTCCCCTCTCCTCCCCTTTCCTCTCTTCTCCTCTCCTCTTCTCTTTTCCCTTCCCTAAACCTTAAACCTACTGCACTCCGAAGCCCATAGATTGTGCCACACTAGATCCCCACCCAAGCTCCACTTAAGGACTGTTTTCTGGACCCTCCTGGCTTAAGAGTGATTATCAATAGTAACTGTTGTTGTTTCCCTCCCAGCCTGATGTAGTTATTTTTCTTTGCCTCATTAAAGGGGCCATCCTCTGACTGCTTCTTAAACAGCCCTATTCACTGAATGGGCATTACCTCACCCTAAGTGAGTACCGGAAAAGGCCTTGGCCTAAAGCGATCAAGGTCTCCCATTGCATCCTGGCCCATCTCCAGTCATTCTGATAAATATCTGGTCACTGCATCCAGATGACTCTGGAGGAGAAGTGCTGCACAGCCCTCCCTCACTCAAAACAAAGTGCATGTCTTGTCATCACTTCTATGATGGCATGGTCTTTTTGGCAATGAAGGATGAACACAACAACAGCCTATTCTATGATTACAAGCAGCTATCAGAAATACTCTACTTAGCAGATATTTTCAGAAAAATAAATCTACTTAATCTATCTCTTTAAAGTAAAGTTGCCATTTTAACCCATGAGTAGAAAAAATAAATACTTTTTCAGAAGACAGTGGTGCAATGAAAAGAGAATTTTTAAAAGAAATGTTTGGAAATGTTTCCATCTTCATGTGATTTTCCACTGAAAATTATGGAAGTGTAGTCCCTTTAGAGTCTCTCATGTCTGTATAATTTAAAAATTTAGAAAAATAATTTTCTGTTTTGTTTAAAATTCTCCAAAACAAAGTCTCAGTTGGTTTTGGACCAATTTATTACAAATATTTTTTTAAATGTGACTTGCTGATTTGCTTACAAGAACAATTGATTGACATTAGGGGAGAAAGAAATTTATTAGATGAATTCCAAAAAAAAACATAATTGGTAAATGGAATTGAAAGATGAATATTATGAGATAGTAACCACAGCCAATAATATACTTTCTCAATTTGCAGCTATGAACTTTGGAGGCATCTTAAAAACAAACAAACCAATACGCTAGACATTAAAACAAAATATAAAAATAAACTGAATTTGGAACATGATGTTCAAATTAGTATATTAAATCCAGATCACAATGATACAATAAAACGTTCAACCAATATTTTTATTTTAAATTTATTTATTTATTTTTAGTTTTCAACATTCATTTCCACAAGATTTTGAGTTCCAAATTTTCTCCCCATCTCTCCCGTACCCCACTCCAAAACACCAAGCGTTCTGATCACCCCTTCCCCCACTCTGCCCTCCCTTCTATTATACCCCTCCTTTACCTTATCCCAGCTTCTCTCTTCTCTTGTGGGGCAAGATAGATTTCTATATACCATTACCTGTATTTCTAATTTCCCAGTTGCATGCAAAAACAATTCTCAACAGTCCTTCCTTAAACTTTGAGTTCCAGCTTCTTTCTCTTCCTCTCTCCCCATCCATCCTTACTGAGAAGGCAAGCAACTCAATATAGGCCATATATGTGTAGTTTGCTAAAGACTTCCATAATAGTCATGTTGTGAAAGACTAACTATATTTCCCCTCCATCCTATCCTGCCCCCTATTTATTCTATTCTCTCTTTTGACCTTGTCCCTCCCCTAAAGTGTTTACTTCTAATTACTTCCTTCTCCCATTTGCCCTCCTTTCTATCATCCCCACCCCACTTATCCCCTTCTCCCCTACTTTCCTGTACTATAAGATAGATTTTCATACCAAATTGAGTGTGCATGTTATTCCCTCCTTAAGCCAAGTGTGATGAAAATAAGCTTCACTTTTCCCCCTCACTTCCCCCCTTTTCCCCTCCATTGAAAAAACTTTTATTTGCCTCTTTTATGAGAGATAATTTGCCCCATTCTATTTCTCCCCTTCTCCTCTCAATATATTCCTCTCTCATCCCTTAAATTTATTTTTAGATATCATCCCTTCCTATTCAATTCACCCTGTGCTCTGTATATATGAAACAAATGCAATGATAGCTCTCACTTTAATAAGTTAATAACAATACAATCTTTTAAAAAATCTTATTTTATGTTTGTTCCATTCTTTTCAAATGTCTATTTTTGTTTACTTTTATGATATACACATAGTGTAGTATCACATATATGTAATGTTCAAATAAACATAAAAGCATATGTATTCAGGATACATGCTCAAAATGTGTATTGATAAGGGTACCCAATAAAAAAAACTTGAAGACTGGTACTCTAGTCTAGGACTTAGCATAGTGCCTGGCACATAGAATGTACTTAATAAATGTTTATTGATTGATTGATTAAATTATACAGACACTCTATCAGTTATTTCCTGATCTTACAATATGGTTAACCTACCTCCTTTCCTAGTCATAAACTGATTTAATGTTATATTTCATGCTCCTCCTTCCCAGTTCTTCATTGGTAAGATGAACTTAACTCAGACACCTCTCCATTGTTCTCTCAGTGACTCAAAATCCTAATTATTTGGATATTACATTATTCCATATTTTATAGTCAAATAGCATCATTGGAATAATACCAGCATTAAACAGATGGAAATTTCATTCAGGGAGAATTTCAAGGTCATTAAAAGCAGTGACTACTTTCCAAGATTGAATCCAGTCTATTCTTCTCCTACATAATTCTGGCACGTGCATAGTTCAGCTCCACAGTGTTTCAAGACTTGATGTAATCATCACAATGTTACATACAAACAGGAGCATGTGGAATACCTCATAATTTATAGAGCATTTGGACTCTGCAATGGACCTCCTTCATGAAAGTGGCAAGTAGTTTTGACAAGCATTCATCTGTCTATTTTGTGTCTTGCTTTATATTTATAATCAAAGTTATCTGCCATTACATCTTTCAAGGAGGAATCTTATGGTTGATTGGTTGCTGTCCTTTGTTCTTAGAGAACTAAAATGACATCATTATGTTAGGGTCAAGGTACAGTGTGTCCAAATGTGGCTGATCAGACCAGTATGAACTCAGAAGGCTCTACCAGAGGTCGGGCACAAAGAGTCCCCATGAACATTTGGAGTAGAGATGTCTCTACACTGGCACATCTCACATGCACATCTGATATGATTTTTACAAATGTATGTATGTATACCTTGTTGTCAAAGACCTTTTAAAAAGACATTTTGCTCTAAAATATCAAAAGCTTTTAAAATAATCAACAAAAAAATAAGCATAGTGGGATCATGTATTCTGACCTTTTAGTCAAATGTATAACTGTAATGAAGTGATCTGTTGTAGAATATCATTCCCCAAAACCTTCATTTTTCTCATACTTTTGTGAAATATCCCCTCAAAATACATGTAAATTATTCTCATAAATATTTTATAGAGATAGGAATGTATCAAACAAACCAGTAGTTAGTGATGTTTTCTTTACATGTCAATGTTCAGTTCTGCAATTTCTAGGCTCTTTTGGCCTCCTCATTATGTTGTTTTACTTACATCAGCAAGACCTCCTTAGGAAATGGTCATTGTGTTGATGTACAATCTTTTATCCATTTCCCATTTCTTGGTATAAATGGATCATTGAAATATATCAAGTGAGAATTGTTTTAGTGATATACCATATTACCTTCTCATTTTATTCTTTCTTCTAATTTGATTTTGATTTTTATCTTTGATCTAATAGGTTAATGCTTGGAATATACTCAAAGAATTGACTTGGAAATGATTCTTACATCAGTACTAATCATTTTCTGTCTATTAAGGCATAATCAATTTCCTCTTTTGTGATGTTTTGTATTGGTCATCATTTCCAGTGTCTTCAGAGTCTATTCTTGAAGAAAGTATTTATTACTTATGGCCATGAGCTTTCTGTAGAGTTGACAAGCCCATGGTCTATTTTATTTCTTACTCTTAAGTCATGTTTTCCAACATATTTTTTGTCCTACCTCCCATACTTGCCTGTGCACTGAAGTTACAAAAGAGGAAAATATTTATTGATTTAATTTGGAAGTTCTTATAGAGTTGTTTATGGAATTTCTCTACCTACTCACACTCTACAGTTTATATTGGGGTGTAAGCTTCAGTTATGACCATGGAGTTCTTTTTACCCAAATTTACCATAAGCAATGCAAGGCAAGATGACTAAGAGTCTCATGATATGCTTCTTATCTTTGGATATAACTTAAACTTTTTTGGTTTCTCCAAAGAGGACTTGTGAACTATCTTTTTATGAATAAGCAACTTTCTCTTTTAGCTTAATTTATGGCAAAAATGTCAATATCGATTGCAATATCAGTATCTACTTTGTAGAGTCAATAATTGAACCCATGACAGCTGAAGAAATCACTGAGAGAGGATGGGAAGGGAAAATTGAGATCCCAGGAGTGATATAGCCTTGTGGGACAACTATACCCAAGGACGGAGGAGACAGATGATCTAACCAGGGACCAGTCAAATGGGTAAAATGAGAACCAAGAGAGATCATTATAATGAAAACCAAGGGATGAGAGTTTATACTAAAGGAGGACTCAATCAATATTGTCAAAAGCTGCAGAGAAGTCAATGAATATAAGGGCTAAGAAGTGAGCACTGGATTTTTAAGTGAAGAGATTATCGATAACCATAAATAGTGGTGTCAGTATAACGCTAGGAAATCTGGGAATCAGGACCAGTAGAGGTCATATTCCATACTGATCATATGAATCATATGACAGAGCCAAGAGTAGAATCCAAGTCATCCTGACTCCCATCCCAGAGGTCTTTTCACTACATTTCTTCACATCATCAAAACATCACAGGGTGATAATCTTACAAGGTCAAGTCACATGACTCAATAGTTATTTTTTACATGTATGGAGAGTTGAAGGTAAGGCTACTTTCTTTAAACTCCTAGAATGATACCTAGAAACCAGTAATACCCTGGTCCATCTATTTCATAGAATGATAGATTTAGCCCTAGAAGAGCTTTTAGAGTCTATTTAATTCAAACTTCTCATGTTACAGATGATGAACTGATGTCCAAAGGTCAAACAACTTGCCCAAAATCACATATGTGGTATCACATTCAACACTTAAGTAGCAGAGTCAGGATCTGAGCCTTGGTCCTTTGTCTTCCAAAGTTCTACCCTCTGGCCTATCCTACCTCCTTTCCATAGGTATTTTTGTTTAGGACCTTCTAGATCAAAAGCATTGAGATAACACTTTGGTATAGGCAAAAGGCTTCCCTATACTTTTGTTGGCTGACTCATTCAAAAGTCTTATGAGCAAAGGCAGTACTATAATTTCTTCTTCTTGTTTGTCCTTTATTCTGGAAGATGACCAATGACATCAGGAAAGTGATGTCATGACTTTCAAGCAAATTTTAAGTGAGGGAAGGCTATGCAAAGTCACCAGCTTCACTCTCTCCTCTGAAGTCATCTGGGTCCAGTGGCTAGGTATAGATCACAATGACTAGAAATCGCCCCAGAAGTGGGGGGAGGCCTTGGCCTTTATAACCTAAGGTCTTTCCCAGGTCTCAATTTGTCTGAGGCAATCAGTGTCCATTCAGTGATTAAAGATAGGTAAAAAATGAGGCAAAAATGGCCTCTTTTACCTAGTTAAAAAAAAAAATCAATCTGGGAGGGAAGACCCCTAGGGTTTCTGGCCAAAATAGAAACAAATGCTATTTATATCCACTCTGAACCATCAAAACCCAAACAATTATCAAGTGAGATTTAGGCTGGAACCTTTTGTTGTCCAGTCAATGAGAGTTAAAGTGATTTGGGTTTAAGGCATGGTTCTTAAAGAAGTAATCTAGCCTGTAAACCCTTAGATATTTTGCAAGGTTTCAGTGATCAAGATTTATATTCCTTTGGGCAGAGTACTCACAGGTAAAGATATGATTCTCTATGTGGATGGAGGGGGGGTGAGGAGGAAGAGGAGAAAGGAAGAAAGGATAGAAAGAAGGATGGATGGAAGGAAG
This sequence comes from Bettongia penicillata ogilbyi, assembly GCA_023548195.1. Taxonomy (NCBI): domain Eukaryota; kingdom Metazoa; phylum Chordata; class Mammalia; order Diprotodontia; family Potoroidae; genus Bettongia; species Bettongia penicillata. The sequence goes on from JAJHZJ010000369.1 coordinate 733,039, forward strand.
GAAGGAAGGGAGTGCCCTACTGGAACTGGCCTTTCTTAATGTAAAAGGAAAGGGCTTAAGTATAGTAGATGAGGGATAAGTAGTGATCAGAGTGAATGTTTACATGGCTTTGTATTTAGAATCAATAGAACAAGAGTAAATAAATGAGCTTAATCATTAATTAAGCCAATGAATTTCAGCCTCCATGATATTTATGCAACCTCCATCTTAGTTCATAAAACAGAATTTAGTGTAAAACTTTTTCAGATCCCCCTAAATTAATATAAGGCGAATTATCACAGTGCATTTACAGCTCTATCACATATGAATGTAACTTCCAAAGGGAAAAGCAATATTCTAAAATAAAAATAATGATAACAATTCATACATATTTCCCTTTATGGTAGCCAAGCACTTTACATACATTTTCTCATTTAGTCCTCAAAATAAACTGGTACATTACACAGGCACAGTACTATCATCGCTGTTTTGCGGATTAGGAAATTGGGGCTCAAAAGCATTGAATAACTTAGCCAGGACTAGTCAATAGCACAGCTAGGATATAAATGCTGGTGAAGGAGTCATGAGATAGTGGGGTCTGAATTCTGCCTCTGACGCTTACAATTCACTTAAGTTCTCTCAGTGTCTACTTTCTCATATGTAAAATGAAGGATAATACCTTTGGCACCTGCATACCTCACTGTATGGTTGTGAGGCTCACAGTACAAGGTACATGCCACATAGAGTTCTGACTCCAAACTGTAGTGCTTTTTCAAACAAAGGAATACTGGCACCCTCTTTGCTACCTCCCTGCTTCAGAAGGAATTCTAAGAACTGAGATTTCTTTGTGAGTGAGAATATAGGGGCAATGCAGGCTGTTAAGGATGGTGGGTGACTGAGAAAATTCTTTCTCTAACTTCTTTAGATTCTTTGGGGGGTTTCCCCCGATTCCACTCATGCTTCGCTCGCCAAGTCTCGTTTTGTCATGTTTTTACAGCTTTTTCTGGGGATTTTAATTCACACTGCATTGTGTCTTTTCAATATGAATACTTTAGAATTCTATTTTTAAAATAGCAAAGAAAGAAAGAAAGAGAAAGAAAGAAAGAAGGAAGGAAGGAAGGAAGGAAGGAAGGAAGGAAGGAAGGAAGGAAGGAAGGAAGGAAGGAAAGAAAGAAAGAAAGAAAGAAAGAAAGAAAGAAAGAAAGAAAGAAAGAAAGAAAGAAAGAAAGAAAGAAAAAGAAAGAAAGAAAGAAAGAAAGAAAGAAAGAAAGAAAGAAAAGGAGAGACTCCATTGGCATCTGAGAATGTAGTGATGGGCTTTGTCCAAATACAGCAGGGCCGTGCTGCCCTTCTCTTTGGGGCATTCAAACAGCCTGGTAACAAAGCAAAGGAAACATCAGGCAAGGAGATGGGATCTCTCCTTGTGCTGGCCCACAAGGGCCATCCATGGCATTTCACAAAGTGATGCCTGTTCAATTCATTGGAGAAAAGCTTCAGCCCCCAGGGTAATCTGGTAATTATCCACAGCTCAGCTCTTCCAGGGCAGTATGCAGATTGAGCTCATTTATCAAGTCTTCACTTATCTGAGGTGGTTGTTTCAAACACCGCAGAATGTACCTTTTCTTTTTTAAATGGAGGCTTTGGTCTTCCACTGAAGGTTGGATCAAATGGGGATGTCTCTGAAGTTTTTGCAACTGAGTTTCCAGACAGACCCAACTTCTTTAGACCTATTTTCTAATTTGGTCCTATGTCCTTTCAGAAACAACTCCCCCACTACCTCCTCCTATGCCCTCCCTTCTGGTTCATCGCCTTGGGACTGGAATCCTTTGGAATGTCCCCTCTCTAAGTTATCCCTGCATTATGATCTAGAGTATCCTTCCACAGCATGATCCTGGAGCATCCTTCCAATCTCACAGGTTCCCAACTTCAATGTCATCCTCACTTCCTCTCTCTCCCTCATTCCACATATCTAATAGTTGCCAAAGCTTGTCATTTCTATCTCTGTGGCATCTCTCCATTACACCTCCTTCCCTCCACTCACAAGGTCACCACACTGGTTCAGGCCCTTGTCATTTCTTTCTGGGCAATAGCCTCTTATCAGCCTCCCAGACTCAAGCCTCTCATTAGAGTCTGATCTGTCCTCCATACAACTTCCCTAAAGTCCTCTACCCAATAAAGTCATGGGTCTCTCTATTTGCCTGAGGATCAAATATAAACTGATCTAACATTTAAATCTCTTCAGAACTTGACCTCTTCCTACCTTTTCAGTCTTCTTACATAGTCACCTCCTTCACATACTTAACTTCACATACATGACACCCCTATTTCTCTCTCCAGGTCTTTGCACTGGCTGTCCCCCACACCTGTCCATCTTCACTTCTGCCTCTCAGAATTCCTTATTTCTTTAAAATCTTAGTTCAAATACCACTTTCTACATGAAACCTCCCCTGGTACTTACAGTTGAGAATATACTACTTCCTCAACTACCTTGTACTTATTTTGCATGTTACACATATAATTATAGGTGTAGTCATCACAGATAGAATGTGTGGTCCTTAAGGGCACAGGCTTTTAAATTCTTGGTTTTTTTATCCCTAGCATTTAGCACAGCACTTGTACCCAGTAGTCTCCTATTAAATGCTGATTGATAGATTGATTGATTAAAACACAGTAAGGGCACTTGGTAGTTTTTGGCTTCCATCTATAGGTTTGAATATTTCCCAGGCACCCCCAAGGGTTATAGAGAGGGAAAGAATCAACCAAAGGATCATAGGACCCCATATCTAGTGATGGAAAGCAACTTAGAGGTCATCCAGTCTGATTCCCAACTTACCCAAGGTCACATACATAGTATATATTTGAACAGTTTTGAAATCTAGGTCCTCTGACTCCAAGTCCAGCAATCTTTTCAATATACTATACAGTTTATTGTTTGCTCATTTTTCCAGCTTATTTCTTAACTTTCAATTTTATCTTAAAATTGGTCTATTCTCTGGATGTGAAGGGGTCACTGTCCCAAGCTTCAGGTTTTTTGTACAGCTTTTTTTCAGAGCTAGTTCTAAGGGTCTTTATGTTTTCAGTTCTTCTTAGGTGGTATGATCTAAGAAGAGATGTGTGTACTATTGTCCTGGCCTGTGTTCCGGTCTTTGAGCAACCACAAGGACTCTTTTCCACCTTGGAACTGTGACCAGGTGCCCACTCCCCTGCAGCCACAAATGTGCTAGTATTCCTCATCATCCTGGGTCTGCAACCCAGAACTACAACCTGGATTTGCTTCTAGTGCTAGCAAAACGGCCCCTGTAATCTCCTTCTGACCAGCTGTCTGACTCACTTGCCTTTGAAGGGCTGGGAGCTCCAGAAGCTGCTGTTGCCAATTCAGTTGCCCCAAGTCCTGCTTCTGGCTAGCACTTCACACTCACTCCCATGAGACAGACCTTTCCTGCCGACTTTCTAAGTTGGTTTGGGCTGGAAAATTGTTTCACCTCATTATTTTGTGGGTTTTGCAGCACCGGAATTCATCTTGAGGCGTTATTTTGAAATTGTTTGGAGGGGAATTTGGAAAAGTTCAGGTAAATCTCGAGCCTCTTCTCCACTGTCTTGGCTCTGCCCCACTGAAAGTCTCCAAAGTTCTACATTTTATAATTAATCAACCACAAACAAGTCTTTCCTGGAAATTTTTCTTGAGGGGATGGGGTAGAGATGAAAGAAATGGACAGGAAAATTAAACTTATGCTCTACTCCCACTTTTTTCCTGGGTTTTAATTCTAATTTTGCCACTAATAAGAAGCCTGATATAGTGAAAAGAACATTGGATTTGAAGTTATAGGACTTGGTTTTACATTACCTGCTAAACATGTAACCCTGGTCAATCATAATAAAATTTGCAAAACAAACTCTGTGCCGAGTTACATAATCTCTCTGTACCTCCTTTTCTTTGTCTGTAAAATGAAGCTATTAGACCATATGATCTCTGCTTTTCTGTAATCTCTGCCAGTTCTGCCAGGCTGTGATTGCCCAGGAGCCTTGTCACTTTGTTTTCCTGGTACGCCAGCCAAAGTAATTGCCCAGAAAGCACCAGGATAATCGACGAGGACCCTCCTGGCTTGACCTTGAAGCTTCTCTTGTGTTACAACCTAGAATCCTTTCATGCTGTCAGTAAGATGAGAAAGCTTCACCCATAATGGAGACATTAATGGTGTCTTGGTTGACAGTTATGAAGGAAGTGGCTAAGAGAACTATCCCTTAAATGCGATGGGACCACAGCATTCTTTCCAGTTGGCTTTTATTTATTTACTATGCATCCCTTTGCACCAGGCAAATAAATAAATAAAGAAATCATGCACTCAAAAATACGTAAGCCCTTGTGAGCTGCAGAGGTCAATTTATATTTACTCCTGGGCCTAAGACGTCTTTGCAAATAGAAAAATTATGGCAGGTAAATACCAACATTTCATCTTTAAAAGATGTAAACTATTTAAGACTAGATCTCTCCAGCTCAAAGCAAAGCAAAGAACTGACAATTACATGGTAAATTCAGGCTTTGATATACTGTCATATAAATTCATAGAGGCACAGATTGTCAGGGTTGGAAGGAACCTCAGAGACCACCTGGCTTAACTTGTACTTGCACAAGAATATTATCTATAGTATCTCTGAAAAATGATCATGAAGCCGCTTGAGGATCCCCAGTGATGAGAAAACCATCACCTTCCCCCAAAGCCAATTCATCTCTAGAATAGTGCTATGCATTAGGAAGTCTTCCCTTACATTGAGCACAAAATCTTTCTCTTGGCCCTGTTAGACAGTTCAATTCCCTGGGACAAACAGAACTAGTTTAATTCTTCTTCCATATGACAAACCTTCAAATAACTGAATCTATACCATTGCTTTCCTGACCATTCCTCACCCCCAAACCAAGCCTTCAAGTCTGCCATTTCTTCCAGGACCCTACTTCATCCAGGACCCAGTTTATAGTAAATTGGTATTTATGGTGATGTGAACTTATTGAGAAAGTTTTGTGGCTAGCTGATGGTCCCCTCAATTGACTTTGGTTTCAGCTTCCAATCAATCATTTTGGTTCTAGCTTTCCCAGACCAAAGGTGATATTCCTTGAAAAGGAAACAAAAGCAAAATAAGATCTGACTAATTTAATTTTCTCAAAAGGAAGATCACAAGAAATCTCAGGAAAGCAGGACAATTTTAAAAGTTACATATTGAATTTATTACATATTTTTAAAGAAAAATGCACTGTACCTAATAGAGGTTCACAGTTTTATGTATGATTCCCTTTTTGTCATACTACATGCGCATAAATGCTCATTTTATTTGGTGTCTGTTACATTCAAAACTTTTTAAATATAAAATTCTTAAGATAATTTTTTCAAGATTTAACTATTTTAGATTTCTCATCTTCATTTGTCATAACCCCCATCCTTATTCCATCTTTGATTTTTCTCTTGTCCCAAAATAACTTTAATTTTTTTTTTTTTTTTGTTACTAGCTGTGTGACCCTGGGGAAATTGTAGAACCTTGGTTTGCATCAGTTTTCTCAACTATAAAATGGAGAAAATAATAGCATCTACCTTTCAGAGTTCTTGTTAGGATCAAATGAGATAATATTTGTAAAAAGTATCTAGCACAGTGCCAGACATATGGCAGGTGTTTGTAAATGCTTGTTCCCTTTCTTCCACTTACCTTGTTGTCCTTAAAATTCTTTACCAGCCTCAGATCATTCTGGTTTCTAGTGGCCCTGACACAATTGTGACAGAAATATGCTACTCCTTTTTATTCACTCTCATTATTTGCTCTTGCAATATCCTCCCCTATACTATTGAATCCTAGGCATTCTTTCTCTGAATTCTTTGAAATCTGCTCTTCTTAAATCAAGGGTACATATCTGGCCATACCTAGCTTTTATTTCCTTTCTATTATGATCTCTTTAATGGAGTGGTCACTCTTCAGCAACAATTTTCTTTTTATCGGTCAGATTCCGATCCAGAACACCAATTCCTCCTTTTCCTTTCCTCTACTTTTTAAAAGATGAAATTACCATTAAGACTGGTTATGTTTTTGAACTTCTCTGTTGAAAGAGATCCAAGTTGATGCTATTATTTAGCCATATCCATCTCTTTGTGACCTCATATGGGGTTTTCTTGGCAATGATACTGGAGTGGTTTGCCATGACCTTCTTCAGTGGATTAAAGCAAACAGAGGTTAAGTGATTTGCCCAAGGTCACATAAGTAAGCGTCTGAGGCCAGATTTGAACTCAGGAACATGAGTCTTCTTGACTTCAGGCCCAGCGCTCTATCCACTGTGCCACCTAGCTGCATCAACAGGTCCAAGAAGTAGTCACATATTTGAAATACCGTCTCACTACATTATTGTGCTTCCATACTAACATATCATCTCTTTCCCAAATGCAACCTTCTGTTTGGGAGATCTCAAGATCTCAACAATATCAATTCATGTTCCTTGTCATTCTCCACTAGCTCCAATTCCTTTCTCATGTGAGTATACCTTCTTAATATGCACTATGTTTACTCTTCCCATGAATTTTATCTACTATTTTCCTTTGGAATGAGGTATACTCTTCCCGTGTTATATTTTAGTCAGAGTGAGCACAATTAGGAATCCTGCTCAAAGGGAGCACACAGGGAACGTACGAAGGAGGCCAACACATACCAATGGATAGAAAACATATGTCGAGAACACACGGCACACACATATGAAATTTCATGTTTCTGAGCTGTAGGGTTTCCACTTCTGCCGATGTCATCTTGAAGTTTCCCTCTCTAGAGCTCCTTCCCATTAAGCACTGCTCTTCGTTGGGCCTGTTCCTTCATAGGTGCTGCATTGCTATTAGGTGCTACTGCTGTTATTCCTATTGGTCTTAAAACTTTCTCTGCTGTCCTCTGACACCTGGCTAATAATTTAGGGGGCTCATCCAGGGACATGCCGAAGCCAGCTGAAACCAAGGAGATGGGTGGATTTTTTCAGCATTAAGTAGTTACACCTATAAAATAAGTAAGCTACAAATCAGAGTTCAATTCATTGCTTTGTTGATTGTCTAGAATGGAGAAAATGTTACTCAAATTAAACTTTAAAATGTGTGTTCATTCATTTTTTTTGAGCCAGTTGTTGCTACAAAATACCTTCAGATAGATGGGTAGAAAGATGATAGATAGATAGATAGATAGATAGATAGATAGATAGATAGATAGATAGATAATAGATACATAGATAGACAGACAGAGATAGATGATAGATACAAGATAGACAGACAGATAGATAGATAGATAGATAGATAGATAGATAGATAGATAGATAGATAGATAGAAAAAAGAAAATAACATATTAAACACTAACTATGGGCCCAAATACTATGCTAAATCCTGGGCATAACAGACAAAGGCAAACAGGACAGTTCCTGCCTTCAAAGAAACTACATTCCAATGGAGTAACTCAACACATAAAGGGGTTTTAAGACAGGAGTAGGGGGGTAGGACAGGATATCTGTGAGGGGGGATAGTGAAGAAAATGGAGGTTAGAACAGGGTATTCACAAAGGGGCATGTGAGAGGGCTCCAGGAAGTGGCAGTGACAGAGAGATCTTGTTTTCAACAAGAAAAGTAAAAAGGAAGTGAGTTGGCATGATATTCACTTTTCAGTCCCATCCACCAATTATGTAAAGGTACATATTGAAATTTAGCAGATGTCTTTTCATCTACTCTGTAGCAAAGAGCACAAAGGAGGTCAAATCCAGAAAGCAGCTTTTTCAGATGTGGAGAAGCAGAGCATGGTAGGGCAGAGGGCCAGTAAAATATATGACTCCTACATATTTTTTTTTGTGGACTATCTTTTCCAGCAATGACATCTCTTAAAAGTCAAGTATCAAAATAAAACAAGCTACACTTAGAACCAGATATTTTATAGACTATATCAAAAAGTCTCAACAAGAATTTTGAAATTAGTATATGTGATTATATTGTCTTCTAAAATATTATTAATATTGTAATAGCAATAATATATTAGTGAGCATAGTTTGTTTTAAAATATAATTTAGAATATTATTTCATGTTTACCTTATCCTTTTTGATCTCTAGTTTAATAGTACATGTAGATAATTTCTAGGAAAAGCACATACATTAGAGGGTACTCAAAACTTTTTGTGGATGCAACTTGGAATCAAAAAAGTTTGGAAAACATTAATCCAACCCTTTCATTTAATAGATGAGGAAATTAATGCACAGGAAAGCTAAATGACTTACCCACATTCACACTAGAGCTGGAATTTTAACCTCTTTAGGGGTTTTGTGCCCCCAAAACCTATTGTGCACAAATCTGCCAAAGACTGAGTGGAAGCTGAGCTATGAAGTGTACAGTGGAGCTCCCCTCCATATTGGCATGCAAATGACTCTAGACCAGAACAAAGATAAGGAGGTAAGTAAGGTCTTTGTCTTCTACCCTCATGGCTCACATTCCTGCCATCATCATCACCATCATTATCATCATCATCAGTGATAGATATATAGAGATAGATAGATAGACATAAAAAAACTTGGATTTTCTGCAGCATTGGATTAAACCTTTTTTGCTTCCCTATAGAAAAGTCAAGGAAAGCCCTAGAAAAAGGCTTGAAAGCAGACTTTAAGTAAAAGCTTACTCAAGAGCATCTCACAGGGATTTTTCACCTGGAGTCCATAAACTCATTTCTCTTAAATATTTTAATAACACATTTCAATAGAGTTGATTTCCTAAGTAATTTGTTTTGTTTTCCAATACAATTTGTAATCCCATTTAGCAGATGTCTTTTCATCTACTCTGTAGCAAAGAGCATAGTCTCTGGAGGTCAGATCCAGAAAGCAGCTTTTTCAAATGTCGAGACGCAGATCATGGCAGGGCAGAGGGCCAGTAAAACATTTGACTCCTACATATTTTATTTATCTTATTTTATGGATTTAAAAACATTAGTCTGAAAAGGAATCCATAGACCACCAAATTATAAAAAGAGTCCATGACACAGAGAAAGACTGAGAACCCTTGCACCAGACACAGCCCGAGGGCAGTAAAACAGGAAAGAGACAATTTGCTAGATCAGTGTACTAGGTGAGTTACCAGTATGAACCCCAGAGAATTGAAGATCTCCACATCAGCAAGGATGGAGAGTAAACTGAATAACTGAGTGATGCTATGGAATTGACACTCTTGTAATCTAGGTTAAGATTATCTATATCCTTCACTCAGTTTTTCTAGCTTCAGACAGCTACAGTTCTGGCACTGGTGGCTGTTGGTGTTATTGTTTTTTCAATTGTTTTCAGTCACATCTGTCTCTTTGTGACACCTTTTGGGGTTTTCTTAGCAAAGATACTGGAGTGATCTTCCATTTCTTTCTTTACTCATTTTACAGATGAAGAAACTGAGGCAAACAGGATTAAGTGACTTGCCCAGGATCACACAGTTAGTAAGTATCTGAGACTGGATTTGAATTTAGGTCTTCCTGACTCCAAGCTGAGCGCTCTATCCACTGTGCCACCACAATGGAAAAATTGTTACTTATTACAGAAAGCGACAAGATAGATACTTACAGAGTATCTGGTGCCTTGATGCTAAATTATGTCAGAGAATTAGAAAGAATTGAAAGAGATAACAGATGGAAGAGAAGAAGGACTGTGAAGCCCCAGTCATGGAAGAATGGAATGCTCATGTGGAGTAACGATTGATGAGCAAAGGTGAGCACTTGAAAGAGCTAGTGTTCACTGGCATGAGAGCTGTGGAAACTAGCTGCTGGTCTGATTTCAGACCCACAGAAACCAATGCTTTAGTATACCTATATCATTATTTCTCAATAGCCTGACCTACAGGATGAAAGGGGAAGGAACTCCAAAAGTACAAAGCACAGGGTTTCACAATACAAAATCTGCACTATGAGTGTCACCTCCAATACTGAATTTAGAGTTAGAGGTTCCAGGTTCTAATCACAGTTCTTCCACTTCACTTCCTGTGTCATCTTGACCAAGTGGCTTAATCCTTCGGGTTCTGTTTCCTCATCTGTAATATGAAAGTATCAGCCTAGATCACCTTCCAGTTCTAAGTCTCCTAATCTCTGGGTTCTTTGCTGTGAGGAGGCATTGAAGTTGGACTTTTGCAAAGGACTAGAAAAGTATCCTGTGTTTAAAAGGAAGTCTAGATTAATTAAAAGGGGGTAGTAGAATATACTGCATCTAATGAAGAATATAGTCATGCAAAGAAATCCATCAACCATAACAGGGAGATATGGAAGAGGATTTGGGTAAGGATTAATAGACAGAAAAATAGAGATGATGTCATGATACATGTGTACTGTCAGAAGGAAGATGAATGATGACAATGGGAAACAGAAAACAAACCTGGGGTATAGAGATGTAATATAGTAGTGATGAGGGAATTTCCCCTACCTGAATATCTAAGGAGACACTATATTTTTTAGTATAACCTCCTCACTCTACTATCCTGTTTCCCCTCTAAAAGGTTGAGGGAGGGCTTAGAAGCCATCAAGCCGGCTGCTGAATTGAAGGGTCATTGTGGACAGACAATAGCTATGTCCCTTGGGAGAAATCCAACACACTTGGTTCTAGCACTAACATAACCAGTATAAAGGGAGAACGGAAAATATAAAGATGCCAAGTAAACTGAGACCTCTGATAGCACCAGAGCATCCTTAAGTATCCTAGGTGCTCTTTGCCCAGGCAGCAGCAACTAAAAAACACACCTGAAGTTTCTGCAGTTCTCTGAGTAAGCTCTGCATCTAGCATATATACAGCTTCAATTTAACTCAGATCCAAGATAGGTACAAAGAGATATCAATTCCTACCATACCATGACCTGTGGCTCAGCACTGACCATAGCCAGTGGTGTTAGGGAAATAGACTGGTTCAGTTTCTGACTTTGGAAGGGTCTGAGTCCATATACTGAATAAAATATGTGGTCTATATTGCAGGTAAGTAATGATTTTCCCTTAATTTCCCTTTATGTAATCAGATTAAATATTTTATAAATTAATGACTTTAGAAGAAGGTTAGGGTCATGGATAGAGGTGGGGAGTGGTTGGTAGAATAGGGGCTTAAGTTAATCACTCCTCTTGGTGGAGACATAAAGCCACAAATGGACTGATAACAGACACTATAGACTCAGAAAATACTAGTAAGGCATAGAATTGAAGGGTCCTTAGCAACCAGTGCTGGGATTCTGAGATAGGAATAGGTAGGTTGACTGATATCCATAGTGATCTTAGTATTTGTGGGCCACAATACCATATGTGTGTGTACATACACACATATATGTATATATGTGTATGTATGTGTATATACATAAATTGTATATACACTGCAATACTATATATATATATACACACACACATATACACACACACACATATAATACTTGTGTGTATCCAGGTATATAAGCATATAATGTGTATTATATATATATATATATATATATGTATATGTACATACCTTGAATGCATGTATATTACACAGCCATATCAACATACATATATCCTAACTTGACAAATAAGAGAGAATATGGTGTGATGGACAAAGAGCCAGACTAAGAGTTAGGAAACCTGGATTCAAGTCCTGCCTCTGACAATGACTGACTGTGTGGCCATAAATAAGCACTTAATCCTTCTACACCCCAGTCACCACTCTAAGACTTTAAATTGCAGGACAACTGCTGGTCTACTGTGGTAGGAGTTCCTCACTGAGAACTCTCTTCAATGACAAAATGACAGATCCTGTCACAAATACAAAACAAAACTTGACAGTTATAGTCTTATCATGGATAATATCCATTATTCATCGACTTTATTTTTCTGGAGTGGATGGTGAGATCAACATACATATACATATACATATACATATACATATACATATATGGATAGATGGATGGAGGGATAGGTCATAAAGGACAATTCACTGAAATTCAATAGAAAGAAGATTTGGGCATAACTTGTATTTGGAAAATTACATATTGTTTTCAAAACGCTAAACTATTCACTATTGCAAATACCTGTATTTTTAATGTCATCATTTTCTTTTTTCCTTTGATTTTTCCTTTTCTATTTTTAAAATTTATTTATTTATTTTAAGTTTTCAACATTCATTTCCACAAAATTTTGAGTTCTAATTTTCTCCCCATCTCTCCCCTCCCCCCACCCCAAAAAACTGAGCATTCTAATAACCCTTCCCCCAATCTGCCCTCTCTTGTATCACAACCCTCTCTTCCCATATCCCCATCTTCTCTTTTGTCCTATAAGGCAAGTAAATTTCTATACCCCATTGCCTGTATTTCTTATATCCCAGTTGTATACAGAAACAATTATCAACATTTGTTCCTAAAACTTTGAGTTCTGACTTCTCTTCCTTTCTCCCTCCACACATATCCCCAAAAAAGCAATTCAATATAGGCTATATATGTTTAGTTTTTCAAATGACTTCCATAATAGTCACATTGTGTAAGACTAACTGTATTTCCCTCCATCCTATCCTGCCCCCTATTTATTCTATTCTCTCTTTAGACCTTGTCCCTCCCCTAAAATGTTTACTTCTAATTACTCCCTCCTCCCATTTGCCCTCCTTTCTATCATCCCCCACCCCACTTATCCCCTTCTCCCCTACTTTCCTGTAGCATAAGATAGATTTTCATACCAAATTGAATGTGCCAATTATTCCTCCCTTGAGCCAAATGTGATGAGAGTAATCTTCACTTTTTCCCTCTCACCACCTTCCTTTTCCCCTACACTGAAAAAACTTTCTCTTGCCTCTTTTATGAGAGTTAATTTGCCCCATTCCATTTCTCCATTTTTCCTCCTAATATATTCCTTTTTCACCCTTTAATTTTATTGTTTTAGATATGATCCCTTCCTATTCAACTCATCCTGCTCTCTGTCTCCATCTCTCTCTGCGTGTGTGTGTGTGTGTGTAAACCCACCAACTACTGAGAAAAGTTTGAAGAGTTACAAATATTATCTTTCGGGGGGCAAAGTCAAGATGGTGGAGTAGAAAGACACACGTTTACGAGCTCCGAACCCACAGCCCATAGAATTAATGTAAAAAGAGATCCCCATAAGTTCTGGATCACTGTAAGGTGTGCAGAAACGGAGTGGAAGAGATTTCCGTTCCAGAGAGCCCTGGAGAGCCGTCCCCAGGGTCCGTCGCGCCCAGGGAAGCAGACCCCACCCCAGCACTGCCCTGGCCGCAGCCCCAGAGAAGCTGATCCAAGCAGGCTTCAGGGATGGAAGCTCCAGCGGCCTGGAAAGTCCCTCCACCCACAGAAGCTACAGGTCAGTGAGAGAGACGGCTGGCTGGCCGAGGGGAGCGGGGTGTCTCCATGACTCGGGCCCCTTCGGGAGGAAGTGGCAGCAGCAGAGGCAGGGCAGGAAGTGGCAGAGGCAGGGCGGCGGTGGAGGCAGCAGCTGCGGCGGCGGCCGGCACTCCCCCAGCAGCAGGCAGGATCCTCATTACCAAGAGTCTCTGCATAAACCCCCTGAGGGAGCTGAGCCTGGGAGGCGGCCCCGCCCCACATGCTCCGTTACTGAAGGTCTCTGCATAAAGCCCCTGAGGGAGCTGAGCCTGGAAGGCAGCCCCTTATCACATTTGACTAAAGGAAGGAATAAAATGCACACTCATTTTGGTATGAAAACCTATCTTACAGTATAGGAAAGTGGGGGAGAAGGAAATAAGCAAGGGGGGGGATGATGGAAGGGAGAGCAAAAGGAGGAGGGAGCAATTTGAAGTCAGCACTTGGGGAGGGACAGGATCAAAAGACAGAAAAGAAACAATGAGGGGCAGGTTAGGATGGAGGGTAATTCAGTTAGTCTTACACAACACGACTATCAGGGAAGTCATTTGCAAAACTACACAGATATGGCCTATATTGAATTGCCTGCCTTCCCAAAGGGAATGGGTGGTGAGGGAGGGATGGGGAGAATTTGGAACTCAAAGTTTTAGGAACAACTGTTTAGTATTGTTGTTGCTACTAGGAAAGAAGACATAGAGTTAATGAGGAATAGAAAGTCATCTGGCCCTACAGGAGAAAAGAGAAGATGGAGACAAGAGAAGGGAGGGATGACAGAAGAGAGGGAAAATTGGAGATAGGGAAAATTAGATTGCTTGGGGTATTGAGGTGGGGAGAGGGGAGAAAAGGGGAGAAAATTTGGAACCCAAAAGTTTTTGAAAATGAATGTAAAAAGTTAAATAAATAAAAATAAAAAAATAAAAAAAACAAATATTATCTTTCCATGAAGGAATGTAAACAATTCTACTTTAATAAGTCCCTTATGATTTTTCTTTCCTGTTTACCTTTTCATGCTTCTCTTGATTCTTGTGTTTAAAAGCCAAATTTTCTTTTCAGCTCTGGCCTTTCCATAAGGAATTCTTGAAAGTCCTCTATTTCATTGAATGACAATTTTTTTCCCTGAAATATTATTCTCAAGTTTTCTGGGTAGGTGATTCTTGGTTTTAATCTTGTTCTTTTGACTTCTGGAATATCACATTCCAAGCCCTTGATCCCTTAATGTAAAAGATGCTAGATCTTGTGTTATCCTGATTGTATTTTCACAGTACTCAAATTGTTTCTTTCTTGTTGTTTGCAGTATTTTCTCCTTGACCTGAGAACTCTTGAATTTGGCTACAATGTTCCTAGGAGTTTTTCTTTTGGGATTTCTTTCAGGAGGTGATCTGTGCATTCTTTCAATATGTATTTTACCCTCTGGTTCCAGAACATCAGGGCAGTTTTCCTTGATAATTTCATGAAAGATGATGTCTAGGTTCTTTTTTTGATCATGTCTTTCAGGTAATCCCATAATTTTTAAATTGTCTTTCCTGGATCTATTTTCCAGGTCATTTGTTTTTCAAATGAAATATTTCAGATTATCTTCCATTTTTCCATTCTTTTGGTTTTGTTTTGTAATTTCTTGGTTTCTCATGGAGTCCTTAGTTTCCATCTGTTCCATTCTAATTTTTAAAGAACTATTTTCTTCAGTGAGCTTTTGAACCTCCTTTACTATTTAGCTAATTTTGCTTTTTAAAGCATTCTTCTCTTCATTGACCTTTTTGGACCTCTTTTACCAATTGAGTTAGCCTATTTTTAAATGTGTTATTTTCTTCAGAATTTTGGGGGTCTCCTTTAGCAAACTGTTGATTCACTTTTCATGATTTTCTTGCATTGCTCTCATTTCTCTTCCCAATTTTTCCTCCACTTCTCTTATTTGATTTTCAAAATCCTTTTTGAGCTCTTCCATGGCCTGAGACCATTGCATATTTATTTTGGATGTTTGAGATACAGAAACCTTGACTTTTATGTCTTTCCCTGATGGTACACATTGTTCTTTCTCATCCAAAAGAATGGGAGAAAATACCTGTTCATCAAGAAAGTAACCTTCTATAGTCTTATTTTTTCCCCTTTTTTGGGCATTTTCCCAACCAGTTACTTGACTTTTGGGTCCTTTGTCAATAGTAGGGTATACTCTGGGGATCTGTAAGATCTCAGTTCCTCCAAGGCAGCACAATCAAGCCTTCACGCTGGTCTGGGAGCAACAAGAAACTTTTCTGCCCAGAATCTGTGAGTAGTAGAATTCCCTCTCCACAAATGCCTCCAGTTCCTCCATACCAGCCCTCAGTGTGAGATTAAGATCATCTGCTCAATTTCTTCAGGGGCTTTAGGGAGAAGTCAGTGCTGCCACTCAGGGCTGAGGTTCAGATCAGTTGCTCAGTTTCCCCAGGGGCTTTAAGCTTAGGGCTCCAACAATGGATGCTGGCTGCTGCCTGCTGTGGCTGCTGCTACCTGGGGCTGGAGCTAGGGAGGGACCCTGCTCTTTCTTACCCCACTGAAAAATCCCTCTCTCTGACCTTTAGAGTTGCCTTTGGTGCTTGTAGGTTGAGAGATCTGAGAACAACTGCTACTACTGGGGATTCTTCCCAAGTCCTGCTCCAGTCCTGCTCCTCCAGGTGCTGTAGCCAAGGCTTAGCTGCACTCCACTCCATGTTCAGTGCAACGGACCTTTCCTGTTGGCCTTCCAGGTCACCCTGGGCTAGAAATCTCTTCCACACTATCATTCTGTGGTTTCTGTTGCTCTAGAATTTGTTGAGAGTCATTCTTCACAGGTATTTCATGGGCTGTGGGGGAAGAGCTAGAGTATGTGTGTCTTTCTAGTAACCCATCTTGACTCAGACCCCTAATGTCATCATTTTCTAGGAGATGTTATCTACCTATCCATTATCCATTCATCCATCTATCTATCTGTCTGTCTGTCTATCTATCTATCCATGTGTGTATGTGTATATATGTGCATGTATGTATAAATCCGTAACAAATTATAACTGCAGAAAAATTAAAATGTTAATAAGTAACCAAACAAGCAATAGAAGATGCATTGGAAGGCTTAAATAACAATGACAACTTGCTCTTTAAAAGTCATATAAAAGATATTACCAAGCTGATATATGCAGCAGGAAGCAGGTCTGTCATATAATAAGAATAGAAAGCCTCAGTGGTGCATTGCCACCTCTGCAGTTGAAAGAGCCAGAGGAAGGCCCCCACTGCCTGGAGTGGGTCCTCTCTCTTTTTAATTAATTAATTAGTTTTCAGGATTTTTCCCCCTCCCTCCCTCACTTTCACCCCTTCCTCCTCTCTCCCTTCCTGAGATAGCATGCAATCTTATATAGGTTCTACATATACATTCTTATTAAATACATTTTCACCTTAGTCATGTTGCATAGTACAATAAAAATGAATGAGAGAAACCATGAAAACAAAACAAAATGCAAGAGAAAATAGTCTTTTTCATTCTGCAATCCAATTCCATAGTTCTTTTTCTGAATGTGGAAGCCATTTTGCCTCAAGAGTCCATTAGGAATTTTTTAGGTCCTTGCATTGTTGTGATGGCCTAAGTCTACCAGAAAAATTTCTCACATGCTATGGCTGTTGTTGTGTACAAAGCTCTCCTGGTTCTGCTCCTTTCACTTAGCATCAGTTCATACAAATCCTTCCAGGTCTCTCTGA
The DNA here is from genome assembly GCA_023548195.1 of Bettongia penicillata ogilbyi. Lineage (NCBI taxonomy): Eukaryota > Metazoa > Chordata > Mammalia > Diprotodontia > Potoroidae > Bettongia > Bettongia penicillata. Next base: position 750,058 of record JAJHZJ010000369.1, read on the forward strand.
AGTCTTCCTATTCATCATTTCTTATAGCACAAAAGTATTCCATTAAATTCATATACCACAACTTGTTCAGCCACTCCCCAATTGATGGGCATCCCCTCAATTTCTAGTTCTTGGCCACCACAAAGAGAGCTGCTATAAATATTTTTGTACATGTGGAACCCTTTCCCATTTTTATGATCTCCTTGGGGTATAGTCCAATATTGCTCCTAGGACTGTATCCCATGGAGATCATAAAAATTGGTCCTCTCTTGACTGCAATCTGAAATATGATGGATCCATCAAAGTATAACATCACACATTTACCAGATTAGCCACCCTGTGTAAATTATCCAGCAGAGAGGAGGTCCCTCAGTTAAAGGAACCCAAAATAAGCCTAATGTGATAATAGGGAGGAGGGAGGAAATGATCCAAAGGATACAATACAAAATAGAATATAAAGAAGAGCAAAAACACAGTTCCTGTCCTCAAGGAGCTCACATTCTAAGGGGGGGAGATAACTAATTAGAGAGACAACTAAGCACATGCAAATTATATACAGAGTAAATGAGATGCAATCTTGGAAGAAAGGAATAACAGTGGTGTGTTGAAGTGGGATAGAGGAGTCAGGGGAGGGGCCTTAGGTAGGATTTGAGGTGAATCGCAAAGGAAACCAAGGAAGATTGAGGCAGAGACCACAGAGACCATTCCAGGCAGGGGACAATGGATGAAAAGGTGTGGTAGAAGATGGAGAGTTCATATGAGACAGTGGCATCTTGGGTGGAGGAGGAAAGAAGGGTGTAATAGGCTTTTAAAGGAGAACTAGGACACAGAGGGCACCAGGCACAAAATTTGCCTGTTTCACAATTTAGCCTTTGACAGACTGTCTTCTTAGTGTACATTAAATTGTTTTTTAAATGGCTTATAATACACTGTGAGACCATCACAGTGGCAATTGGTTTTATCTTTCATTGTTAGAAGGGAGGGCTCAACTACTGTGGAAGAACGATATCAGAAAAAGATTATAGTGTAGAAACAAGCTATAAATAAACCTTAATAATATTTCGGAGCTGCTTATGAAACTTATTCCATCTCTGGCCTCTCTCAGGATGGCCTTGGTGAGGTGACATGACATACCAGAAAAAACACTGGACTTGGAGTCAGAAGACCCCCAACTCTGAGTCTGGACTGGTACTGGCAGCCAGCTTACTGGACAACTGACCTGGAAAAAAGTCATTTCATCTTTCTGAACCTGTTTTCTTTCTTTAAAATGAGGATATTTGCACTATCTACCTTACCACATTGTTTTAATGATTCAATGGGCAAATGTCCATGTGCTGCACAAATGTAAGTTGTTAATATACATACATATATACATGTATGTCTAGGTACATATACATATACAATACACATGTGTGTATATACATGTGTATATATACATGTGTGTATATATTATATTATATACTGTGTGTATATATGATACACACACATACATACATACATATATAATTTTTTTTTTGGCACAAGTTTTTGGTTTTCTTTAAGAGCTTCCCCAAAGAAGAAGTCTGAGAAGGGGGAGAAAAGATCATCGTAAAAGTGGCTGAAGAGAAACCAATGATTTCATTCAGTAGAGTACATCACTTCTCAGCTCCCCCACTGAACCTCGCTGGGCTTCGCTTCCACCTCTGGCTCTTTCCATCTCTTCTCCATAGATTTCCATTTGAAGAGCGCAAATGGAAAAAGCCGGGGGGAGGAGCCGGCTCACCTCCTGTGCGTGATCTGTGCAGCAATTACATTCTCGTGTGTCTTTCTCCTGCCAGATTAGAAGTTCAAAAAGGCTTGGCTCGTCGCGGGCCTGAATAGGATTGCTGCAGACAGACAAAGCGGAGCAGGGACGGACTCTGTGGGTGCCCGTTGACGGGTGGGCAAGGCACAAGAGCTGATTCCTGCCCCGTCGCCATCCCGGGGCATGCAATTCAGCGAATGCTTGTCGATGCCGAGGGATGTGAATGGCATTTATTATTTTTTAAATCGCTGCTGGAAAAATGAACTTTGCACCATCTGCAAAATTAGGATGCCAAGGCAGCCCCGGATATTAAAATATTTGTGGCTGCTTCTGCTATTAGAAAAGATTTTACATTTCACAGGCTCCCGATGGGACTAGAAGTGTAAATTAAGATATGTATTTAGGAGGCAGTAAATAAACTTAGAGGGGGGAAGCGGGAGAAGATTAATGAATGGGTGGGAGGTGGGTTGTGGGGGAGAGAAAATGAAATAATTCTGAATCAAGAGCATGAACAGAAATGATATTAAAATGTTCTCCTGTCACCATCATTAGACTATTAACATTAAAAATAATAAACCAAGATACTAAAAGTAGATTTTTTTAAATGAATAAACATAAATATACGTGGAACAGAAAACTATCAGTGACTTCCCTCTACCTTCTCTTCCCACTGGAGTACAGAGTAGCTCTAATTATTCCAAAGAAAACTAGTATTATCTATATGGAGCAAAAGTTTAGAGCAAGCAAATTCCACAGAAATCATTGCTAAGGGCTTGATACTGTCCTATTTAATGTTGCCCAGTATCCCAGTATAATTAGCCTGTGCACACTACTTTCTCCCTTTAAAACAAACAATCAGATATTATGCATCTGGTTTCCTTGCTGTGGTTTACTCATCTTTCTGTCTATCCAACTCTTTGTTGACCCCATTTGGGAGTTTTTGGCAAAGATATTGGAGTGGTTTGCTATTTCCTTCTCCGACTTATTTTACAGATGAGAAAGCAAGGCAGAATCAAGCGACTTGTCCAGGGTCACACAATATCTAAGGCTAGATTTAATCTCAGGAAGAGGAGTCTTTCAGACTCCTGGCCAGGCACTCTATCCACTGAGCAACCTAGCCACTTGATTTCATCCCCACCACCATCAAGACACACATCTGTCCAGATCACAACCTCCCTACTTATTCCTTGTGCTTTCTCATTCTAACTGATACTTTTCCAAATCTTTCTATAAATCTTCCATAGAGAACTATAATAATAAAACAGAAATAACACTTTTGGGCAGCTTGGAGGCATAGTGAACAGAGCATCGGATGTGGAGTCAGAAAGACCTGAGTTCGAATACTTCCTTGGACACAGAAGCTATGTGACCCTGGAAAAGTAATAGCCTCTCAACCTTTTTCATCATCTGTAAAATGGAGTTAATAATAGCATTTAGCTCACAGAGTTGTGAGAATCTAATGAAATCATAACAAAAGCTAGCATTTATGTAGCGCATTAAGGTTTGCAAAGCATTTTACAACTAATATCTCATTTGATCCCCACAGCAACCCTAGGATCGAGGTACTGTTATTATCCCCATTTTACAAATGAGGAAACTGAGCCCCATAGAGGCATCAAGTAACTTGCTCAAGGATACACACTTACTAGCTGTGTGATTGTGGTCAAGTCACTTAACCCTGTTTGCCTCAGTTTCCTCATCTATAAAATGAGCTGGGGAAGGAACTGGAAAACCAATCCAGTGGGTTTGCCAAGAAAACCCCAAAAGTAGTCACAAAGAGTCAGAAAACAACTAAACGATAGCCATAAATATAGGTGTAGAAGTGGGATTTAAACACAGGTCTTCTCACTCTAAAACCTCCTCTCCAGCGGAATTCACCCAGCCTCCATTGGTCCCCTTTGCTTCTCAGAAATATCCCTATGAGAAACACTAGGGCGATCCTTGGTCCTTTGGCAACATGAGCAGACAGGCTATTTCTATGTAAGCAGTGATCCTACAGTTCTTCAACACTGTTAGACTTGATTTTCTAAAAACTCAAACTCTTCCGAACTTATTTATCTTTCTGAAGACCATTCCTATCAATTGCCTGAGCATTCACCAGGTCAAACACTTCCTTGGACATAGTAGCTATGTGACCCCGGAAAAGTCACAACCTCTCAGCCTGTTTCACCATCTGTAAAATGGATGTCTGTGACTCTTCCATCCGCCTCACCTCTCATGTCCAATCAGTTTCACTTTGGCTACATCTCTGACATCTATCCCTTCCCTTTGAGTCTCACTGTCACTACCCTACCATTGACTTTTATTATTGTCTGTCTTCCTGCCTTCCTGGACCAGTACATTAGATTTTTTTGTTTTCCATGGCCAATAATATATGTCTTTCTATATCTTGTGTCCAATACTTCTGTGTCAGAAGGCAGATAAAATGCTTCATCCTAGGTCCTCCAGAGACATGGCTGGTCTTTGCATTCACTGGAATTCCTTACATCTTTCAAAGTTGTTTTTATTTATAATGTTGTTATCATTGTATTAGATATAAATCATTCTCTTGGTTCTACTCTCTTCCCTCTGTGTCAGTATATTCTACTCATAGTTCTCTGAAATATTATCTTTTTTCATTCCTTACATCTAAATAATACATAGATGTGTTAATATACAATAATATACAATAATACAACAGTCATTTCTTAATTGTCCAAAAGGAAATCTAATGTACCCTCTTAGATTCTCGTTCTTTTCTTTTTTCTTTTAATTCCTCCATATGGATATGGAAGACTGTTTTGTCTGTGACTGTTCTCTTCCTAGTATTATCCTCCCTCTTAACACTGCCCCCATCCTTGTTTGTTGCTACCCTTGACCCTCATCACTCCTTACTCCTTATGTGGTCATGTCACTTATCTGCTGAAAACATACTTAGTGATTTCTTTTTGCCTTTTAGCCAAGAGGTACAAGTTGCAAAAAAGGTGACGATAGAGCTGATGTGGGGAAAGAAACTTCCTAACAAATAAAGCTGTACAAAAATGGAATGGGCTGCTTCCAAAAGTACTGAGTTTCCCCTCACTAGAGGTCTCCAAGGAAAGACTGGATGATTATCTTTCAGGCATATTATAGCAGAACTGAACTATGTGGTTTCCTAATCTGAGAACGAAGGGCCTATGATTCTTATTCAAATGGATACTGGAGGGAAGGAAAAAAAGTGAGAAAGAGGAAGACAGGCATCTGAGGCTTAACAGTGGCAAAGCGTTGCCTGTTGATTGCAGAGTCCGGCATCCTTTATACTTGCCTTGTGTGATGGCTGCTGGTGTGTGCTGGTCCTTCCTGGGTCTCACAATGACTTACTATTTTCTGTCCAAGCCTATAAATGACAGATGCTCTTCAAAGGCCTCAGTATATTCCAATAACCATGCAGTTCTGATGCAATCCAATTTCAAAGAAAGGAACACAGACTCCTATTCACGTTTCAATACCTCGTTTCATTCATCATTATTGATCACATGGGGGAAGTTTGTCACTCACCTTTTCTTTCTATCAGTTCCATTTTTGTGCAGCCATGTTTACTTCTGGCATACATGACCAGATAGACACAGCCAATAAACAATGAGTTGGGCCAAGAATTGAATAGGAGGGGGATGGACCAGGCTGCTTTGGAGAAATTGCATAATGCTTCTGATTACCCTCAAACTACTTCCTAAAACAAAGGTCTGTCTTCCTAATATCAATATTCCTCTAGGTTGTGATGGGGTTGTGAGTAATAAAACATTATCCCCTCTAAAGAAATAAAGCCAGGTATCACCTAGAATGCAATATACTGGATATGAGCAGACTACAACACTTGACAAGGAATTATGAAGGAAAAGTAGAGTAAATGATGTCATCAAAAATGCATGAATACAAAAGAAGATGGACTGCTTATGTGGGGAGATCAAGGAGTGTGCTCCATTGGTATACTCAAAATATCAAGAGAAAACAAGGAAGGCTCCCAGTGTGTTAGAGGAACCTCTTGCAGTGAATTTAGGAGAACTAAGATGAGAACCCTGAAAGATGGGCAGTCATAGATCAATTATTAGAGGCAGGACATCAATCCCTAGCCTGAACCTCTGCCAATCCTTTTCTCACTGAGAGTCTCATGTGTGTTTTGGGCTTCTACCTCCTTGGTCTGCAAAGATGAGTGCATAGAGTGATACACTTGTAGTCAGAAGCCAGTGATTTAAATCCTGGCTCTGACACTTACTAGCTGGGGAACCATGAGCAAGTTGCTAAACCTGAATGACTCTTGGTTTCTTTATTTCTAAAATGGTAATAATACTGATCCTTGCATCCCCTTGTACCAAGCTGTTGTAAAATAAGCACTATAGAAACACTGGTAGTTATCAGCAACATTATTGAAATACTATATGTACTCATTGTAGGGAACCTTTATCAGTCACTCCTCAAGTGATTTCTTAACCAGAAAAATAACCAGAGAGAAAAACCTTTGCAATTTTATACCAAAGTAGCTATATTTATGGTGTTAACTTAGAGTTGCTTTGATACTTTCATTTGATCACAATCATTTTATTTGGTTTAAAGTGCTCTTTTATGAGGGGTTCAGAGCCATAACTAGCATAGGCTGAACAGGGCTTTGTCCCAGAATAACATCTGGGGTTGGGGGAAGGGCGGGATGCAAAACATTCCTCCCTGTAGTGACTGATATTCCCCTACTTCATTTTTTGTCACACAGTCTCTCCTAAGCTGACACTCCTAATACTGCTGTGTCCCTTTCCTAGGGTCTACTTTCCGTCCCTCCCATAATCCTCCCCCAACCCTCACAGTGAGGACTAGACTTTCTGGGGATTAGGCTGCCTCTCTCAGAGACAGCCTGCACCTACAGGCATTTTCCTATGCTACCCCAACATACACACACCTCACATACACAGCAACCTCCTTACTCCAGGAAAAAAAAATTCCTAGTTATGACTCTGGGTGGCTTATAAATTTAATTTTAATTTAGACAGAAGCATATAGAGACTAGCCTCAGGGGAGATAGACATTAGTAGCAGAGACACTGAGTATGAAAGCACAGGGAACATTAGAACTTGGGCTTTCATGTGTTCTTCCCAATCCTGGGCTAACAGAGAAAGGGAGTGACCGTTCAGCCTATGAGATGGGGTGGCTGAGCTCTGAACAAGAGCAAAGCCATTCCACCACAGAGGCAGCTGCATTGCATGGCTGTTCTTGAGTGTTTAATTACTCCCCTTACATCCATCCCATGAAGAGTTGCTTCCTTTCCTGGCATTTCAGACCATATGGATTCAAAAGCAACATCCACCTCTGTTCTGGCATGGATTTAGATTGCCCTTTCAGTTCTAAACCCATCATAAGTTACTGTGACTACTGCTTCAGAGCCCTTGGTTTATAAGCCTCCCAGAGTCCTTCCGTTGTGTTGCCGTGCTCTGCAGCAGGCATGAGCCATCTCTGTCATCATGGAGATCCAGGGAGGGGCAGGGAAGAGAGGGTGGGAGGGGGGAGGGTGCAAACAAGTCCTGGTCACCCAACATTATGCGCATTTCTGTTCAATTTAAATAGCTTGGGGTAGGCAGAGTACATGCCCCCACTGTCTTCTGTCTGTCTGCCCTCTTTCCTCCCTCCTGCCTCAAAGAGCTGCTGTTTGTCAGGAAGGAGGAGTTAGACTGTTCTGGAATAGGGAAATGGCATTTGATAGTGTAAGTGGTATTATTTCATAATGGTAGTTATTATTTGTAATTATCCTTCTCAAGCTGCAATGCGGTGCACTTTATCGTTTTCGGGAGGGGAGGCCTTTAAATTTCTATTTTATTCATATGCAATCTAGGCTGACAAGAAGGAGCAGTGGGGAAAAAGACAATGAGAACACTGGCTTAAAAGGCTATTTTTTCCTCTGAGGCAGACAAGGCATTAGTTAGGAGCGCACTGGATGGTGGTGCACGTCTCTTCGTTCTGAGGTCGGGACTGACAGAGCAGATGGAGATTGGGGCAGGAGGTTGGGCTTTGTCACTGTGCCTGTAATCAAGGATAGAGCTGCTTGAGAGGAAACTGCACCCTCTCTTTTTAAATAACTTCAATAATTATATAGCAGCAATTAGTATAGGTAGGCACACAAGAAAGTATAAAATGCGAGTAAATAAATATACCGGCAGCCACATCAAACCCAAACTGCTGTGGAAGTGCTAATTAATTACATAAGCTGGCATTCAGGATGCTCTAGACCTTTGTCATATTTGAGGGAAGATAGGTAGGCAGAACAACCAAAGAAACAGAGATTCGGAGAATTGGAGGGCTAAAAGGAAATTCAAGTGTCTGCTAGTCCAATTGGAAAACTGACAAGGGGTTATCCATCATTCAGCTCAGGCACCATTTTTTGCATGAAGCCTCTGTTCATGCCCTCCAACTGTTAGTGCTATGTCCCCTAAACAACTGTGTATATGTATGTATGAGTATATGTATATGCATATGTGTACATAAACATTATATTTAGGTAGTGTGTGTATACATACATACATGTATGTGTGTGGGTATACATATATATATGCATATACATATATAATACAAGCCTATTTGTGGTCTCCTGATTAGAATGTTAAATCCTTGCAAGAAGGTTTGTTTCATTCTTCATACTTGCATCCCAATCACCAAACACAGCACCTGGCACATAGCAGATGTTTAACAAATACTTGTTAATTGAAAAACCTCCAGCTTTGGGGAACTTCCTACCTTTTCTACTTCATTGTTGTTCAGTTGTTTCAGTCGTGTCCGACTCTTTATGGTCCCTTTTGGGGTTTTCTTGGCAAAGATATGGCCAGATTTGAACTCAGGAAGATGAGTCTTCCTGACTACAGACTCAGCACTCTATTCACTGGGCCACCTAGCTGCCCTTTCCACTTTGAAGTATTTCTGATTATTAGGATTCTTTTCTTTTCCCTGTAAAAAGAGCCAAGATCTGCTTCTACCACATCTACTCCAATGATCTATCTGTCCTCTGGGCCTAGGAAAAAACAAAGGCTCCATTTCTAGTGGAACAAATGCTGGAACTGTCTTCAGTCAAGGGACCTGAGTTCAAATCCCCACTCTGCTGATTACTACCTGTGTAGCCTTGGGTAAAACACATAACATTTCTTGGTCTCAGTTTTCTCATTGGTAAAATTGGGGGGTGCAGGGGAGGATTTAGCGGGGAGGGCAGGAATTCGACTAGATTTCCACAGTCTAAATCTTTGAGGTCTGGGTAATCTGAATCACTCTTCCACATGACAGTTTCAGACACTTGAAGTTATTATGTCTCCTCTATATCTTCTACAGGTTACATATTCCAGTTGTTTAAATCAATCCTCATATAGCATCATTTCAAATCCCCTCACCATCCTGGCTGTCATCCTCAAAAATGCCCTAGTTTTGTTCTACATTGAAATAGCATCCTGTTAGGGTAAATGTGGATGAAAAATCATAGGATCATTATTCAAGAGCTGGAAATTATCCCAAAAGTCACCTTCATTTTAAAAATTTTCTTTTTTTTCAATTAGTAAAAATCTATTTTCTGTCGTTCCCACCTCTTTCTCCCTCACTCATTTGAAGTAAAATAAGTAATCTAAAAACCCTTGTCAAAAATATTCATATTCAAGCAAAACAAATTCCTGAATCAGCCATGTCTAAAAGAAGGAATGTCTCATTCTATACCTTTAATCTATCACCCCTCCATCAGGAAGCAGGGAACATGCTTCATGGTCAGTCAGTGGAGTTTCGGTTGGTCAGAGTTCCTAGATCTTACAAAGTTTGTCTTTACAATGCTGTGACTGTACAAACTGTTCTCCTGGTTCTGTCCGCTTCATTTTCTATCAGTTTATCCGTCTTCCCAGGTTTCTTTGAAACGATTCCTTTCATCATTTCTTATAGCTCAATAGCATTCCATTAATAGATCACACGTTATATAGTCTTTCTTCAATTCATGGCAACACTCTTAGTTTCTAGTTTCTTTGTCACCTCAAAAAGAGCAGCTACAATTGAATTTATACATAGGAGTCATTTTCTTCTATCTTGGAACTCATTGGCAATCTGCTCATTTTATGGATGAGGAAACCAAAGTCCAAGAAACTTAGGTGATTTGTCTCAGGTCACACAAGTGGTAAGTGTCAGAGACAAGATTTGAACCGTATCCTCTATTTCCAGGAGAGTAGAATCTCTTGCTCCTCTCTTCCTTCCACTGGTTCTTAGAGTCTCCTGAAATCACATCATACAGTCTGACTAGGAAGTCTCTAGAGAAGTTTGTGCTACCAGAGGCTTCCTCTCCAGTCCCACATATTCATAATACTAAGTGACCAAGCTTTATCTGTGTCTTCACACCTCATCTCTCCCCTACCCTCAATACCCTTTCTGTGGTGTTGCAAGGAATGACAAAACTTAAAAATTATTTCATGAATTTGTCTGGTATGAGGGAACAAAGCACATTGATTTTCCAGGTTTTCTAATTTGCAGGGAAGGGCAAACTGGTAGGTGCTTGCTCTGGGCTGGTAAGCTTGGGGCACTTATTTGCAAAGTTAGTAAAGAGCTAAACCTATGTTCATTATAATACTTTTTGAGTAGGTATTTATGAAATGACTCATCTGCTTAGGAAGCTCACTCATGGAGGGAAAATCCTTACTCTGCAATCATTTCTGAGATAAATGATGCAATAGGACACACCTAGGGTGAGAGGGAAGAACATCAGTTGGGTTTGGCTGAGGATGCCCAGTTCTTGCATAGTACTGACATATTGTTGCCACATTTCTTCAGTTTCACTAGTTGCATTTTGAATGCTACTAGCTCTCCCCAGCTCAAAGAAGGCATGGAGATCTCCTTCCGCCCTGCTGCAGTCCTGCTGTGTTGGGACTTTTCTAAGCACTTGACTTCTACTCAAATTCTGCTGATTTGCATGTTATTTGCATAAAATTGCATACTGAGTTCAGAAGGCTCTGAATCCAAGTATGCACAATTAAATTAAATTAATTAAATTGGTATGACCCCCTACCCACTATTGTGCTCAAATTCAATATTTCAGGGACGATGTGCATGAAATGCATAATATATTTTTAAGCAAGTTAATCACATACCCAATTAGAAGCTAGAAAGCCATAAGTATATGTTGATGGCTACCCTTCCTTTTAATATACTCCCTTCTTTGCCTAAGAGTTCAGTGGTGACAATTTAAAAAATAGCATTGACTTACAAATGTCTAAAATACCATCTGAAATTGAGCTATAACTAAGAATTTTTTACCTGGGACAATTCTCTAGGGGTTTTGGGGGTGGGGTGGGGAAGGGAGGGAAAATGGTAGAAACTGGGGAAAGGCAGACCACAAGTACCATTGGTAGTATGGGACAGGTGGAAGAACCAGCCCTTTCTCAATGGCCTGAGAGCGAGGGCCACACCACCCACCTCCTTCTTCTTGCACTAACTGTTGCACGGTTGTTGGAGTCGTGTCTGACTTTTTGTGACCCCATTTGGGGTTTTCTTGGCAAAGATACTACAGTGACTTGCCATTTCCTTCTCCTCTTGTACTACCACTTCCTCTCTCAGGTAGTGGTCCAGAGGACCAGGATTTGGGGGTGAAAGGGAAGAGAAGCATATAGAACCACACGCACAGCACCAATGCTACCACCACCATGTTGGCATCCTGGGGCTTGCCCTAGCTAGTTATGGCTCTGGAGCTAAACATTGTGGAGACCAAGATGAAAAATAAAATGACATAGATCCTGCCCTCAAGGAGCTTAAAGTCTAATGGAAGCTGGGGAGGGGGTGAGGAAGAGATATAGCATAAAGAAATACAAGTGAAAAGGGCAAAAGAGAACTCGAGCACTTGGAGTAAGTTCTATAAGAAATGTCTGAAGGGAAAAATCTCTTTCAGTTGTTAGACTCAGAGAAATTTCTGGAGAACATGTCATCAGAGATAAACCTTAAAGGGATGGCATATGAGTAAATTTCAACTAAAATAATGCACAAAGTCCAAGAGAAGATTGAGATATCCAAGAATGATTCATATTTCAAGGGAAAATAGAGGAAAGCAAAGCTAAAGAGGTCTATTGAGCTTGTATTATTGGAGACCTTAATAACTGTTATATTTAATGCCTCACAAAAACATCCTTGAAGTAGGTACTATACATATTCTTTTTCTCATTTTACAGATTAGGAAATAAATCTGAGAGATTGATTAATTTGCCTAAGATCACATAATTAGCAAAGGTCTGAATTAGGACTTCCACGTTTCCTCACTCCAGGTCCTGTGCATGCCAAACTACAAGCAATGAGTGGAAGGTTCCTAGGTGACAGGCAAAGGCATTTGTGTTTTGTCTCTTTGGGAAGAGGGAGCCATTTAAGGGCTTTGAGCAGAAGAGTTCTATGCTGAGAACTACACATTAGGAAAATTATTTTAGCAACTATATGAAGTCCAGGTTGGAAAGTAGAAGAGATTAGAGATAGGGAGACCAAAGAATATATATTCTATATTAGTAATATTTTATATATGCCATATATTAAATATCTAAATATGTCTGTTAAATATATATTTATATTATATCAAAAAAATTTTCCCAATTATATGTTTAAAAAATTTTAAACCTCTTTTTTTAAAAGTTTTGAGTTTCATCTATGTGCAATCATGTAAAACATAGCTAAAAGACTCTTATAAGGCAATGAGGATCTGCAGTACAGTGGTGACAATGCAAATAGAAGAGAGAGATGAATATAAGAGATAGGGGCCTTGGATCTGCATAGAGTGGTTCACTTTTCAAAGTTCCTTTTCCTAGAATTAAAGAAGCAAGAAAGGGTCCCAGAGACCCAATTCTAAAATGCTAGTGTGAGAAAGGGACTTAGATCATCCAACCCTCATGTCACAAATTGGGAACACTGAGACACAGGCTGGTTAAGGGATTTAGAATCCAACAATCTTGAGGTTGATGTGCTTTGTTACGTCAGGCTGATAATCAGCCCCGATTTTCCTTGTATCCAAACACTGCTTTCCTAGGCTCAGCAGAACACTGAGGATCCTTCTTCCACATGCTCATCCTTCCAGTATTTAAAGACAACTGTCATGTCACCCTTCTTAAGTAAGTCTTTTCCCCCAGCTGAACAGTCCTAGTTCTTTCCATCAGTCTGCTCATAGAGCGGCTTTGCCCTCCTCAGGGCAGATTTCTGCTTTTCAAGGTCCTGCCTAAAATGTGGCAACTAGAACTGAACACTAACCATCAGATGTGCATCTGACCAGGGCAGGGTGTAGGCGTGTTATCACTTATTCTGGTCTGAACCTTTGCTGTTGTGGTTATTCAGTCGTTTTTCAGGCATGTCCAACTCTTCATGACCCCATTTGAGGTTTTCTTGGCAAAGACGCTGGAAGGCAGTTTGCCACTTCCTTCTCCAGCTCATTTTACAGATGAGGAAACTGAGGCAAATAGTTTAAGTGATTTGCCCAAGGTCACATAGCTAGTAAGTGTCTTAGACTGGATTTGAACTCAGGAAGATGAATTTTCCTGACTTCAGGTCTGGTACTCTATCTACTTCACCACATAACTGCCCTTGGTCTACTAGACCTTAAAGTTCTAATATACTTTTCTAACGACCTCTGTCACTTAAAATCCTTAACTTCTCTTAAATTTGTATGTGCATTCATTTATCCAACAAGAATTTATTAAATGCTTATTTTAAGTCAACACAGTTGCTACATCCAACAGAAAAGCTTTTTTTTGATTCCCCTTGATTATTAAGGCTTCTTTCTTCCTCAAATTATTTAATACTTAGATATCTGTGCAGATTATTCCTTCTCCCCACTAGATTGTAAATTCTTTGAGGGCAGAAGTATTTTTTGTTTTGTTTTGTCTCTGTATCCACACTAGGTAGCTTGTATGAAGTTAGCAGCAATAGATCCTTGTATTTGGTGCTTAAATGTCAGCCCTGCTGCTGAGGAGACTGAGGCTGGCAGATCCCTTGAGCTCAGGAGTTGTGATCGACAGTGAGTGGGCTTATCTCTGAGGTACCTGTGCTAAATCTGATATCAATCAATATGGTGAGCCCCCGGGGATCCAGGTAGCAGCAGATTGCCTAAGTAGGAATGAACCAACCCAAGTCAGAACTGCTTCCATGTAGATCAGTAGAATCAGTCTCTGAGTGGCCACTTAAGATGCAGCTTAAGATTATGATAATTTTGTGGGTTGCATGTCACACTATTAATATATTAGGCTTGTGGTCTACTAAAATCTCCAGATCTTTTTTGCATGAACTCCTATCCAACCATGCCTTTCCCAATCTATACTTGTTTGGTTAACTTTTTGAATCCAAGTATCCAAATACTCAAATAGATCTATTATCTCATAGATATAGGTATTTCCATTCAACAATGCACATAAGCACCCCTCACAGGCCTGTCCATCCTATGGCTCTTAGCCATGTCCTCCAGTAAGTTCATCACAGGTGATCCATCGAACAAGCTGAAAGTTTTCCTTGAGTTTTCCTGACATCAATAGGATACTGTATTAGGGACTATTCTATCAATGGATCAACAAGCATTTATGAAATACTTAATATGGGCCAAGAATAGTGCTGGACCAGGGCTACAGAAAATGGCAAATTCAAATAGGATTCTAGCCCTGAGCATTTGATTGCTGGTCTTTTTCATAGATGGAAGACACTATAGCATATGAGGTGCTTAACAAACTCAAGGCCCCCAAGTCTGTTATCACTTTCATTCATCCTTTCTCTTTCTACTTACATTGCTGCCACCCTAGCATAGGTCTTCATTGCTCTGGACTATCGTGACAGTGTTCTAGATGATCTCCCTGGGTCTCTTCTGTTCTCCAGTCTTCATAGATGCTAAAACCATTTTCCCCATACATAATTCTATGTATTTCCCTACTCAAAACTTTTCATTGACTCCATTGCCTAGGGAACAAACAACTCTGAGTGAATGTAACATGTTCATTGGACCTATGGTTCACTTTCAATTTGGCTGCTTTCCAGACTTCTCTACTTCTTTGCCTACTGTCTTTCCACTATAGAAAAACCTCAGCTTTCATACCTACTCTGTAGATAAGGAATTCTCTAATACAGAGTGCTAGTTCCTAGAGGCCCCAGACATACTCATTTTATGTTCAACTCAACTCACTCTCCAGACTTATCTCTCTCCATCTTGTTACCTTCAACCTTACCCTTATGTGAGCGCCATTGTTCTCCCTTGCTCAATATTCCACCTCCTGACTCCCAGCTCCCCTTTATGGTTGACCTTCCCCTGTTTAAATGTATGTTCCTTAAGAGTAGGGACTGTTAAATATATGAAGAATGAAAGAATTTATGACCAAGCAAGAGATAGAGAACATTATGCAAAATGGATGGTTTTGAATACATTAAACGGAAAAGTTTTTGCTTTTGACCAAACAAAGTCAATGTAACCAACATTAGAAGGAAAGCAGAAAACTGGGAAAGAATTTTTACAGCCAGTGCCTCTGATAAAGGCCTCATTTCTCACATATATGGAGAACTGAGTCTAATTTATATAAGGACCCCAGTATGAAGAGAACAGGTCCAAGGTCAGTTGCAAAATTAGTCAGATTCTCTCTTTACTTTCCCTTCTCCATCCTTTGCTTCCTCAACTGATTATAGTGATCAAAATTCCCAAAGTATAGAGCTAGAAATATTCATAACAGCCCCTTGCTTCCCCACCAACCATCCTAGATACCACAAAGCTGGAGGAATATCCCTTCCATGCATCAGAAATCAGATTCTTTTTTCTGTATGAAAGGGCAAAACCCAGAGGTCTAAATAAAAGCTGCTATGCTATCACCCCAATATGTATGCAGATTTGGAGGAACAGAGCACCTCACTGAGCCCCGGTTTCACTTATCTTGAGGTCTCACTTGGTTATATATATATATATATAATATCCTTCAATAAATGTCATTTGGACAAGTTAATTTTACATGGAGGTTATCTCCTTTCACCTTATCTACTACAGATGCAGAATTTATACAATCACTGGTTTGCAGAGGCCTTTGCTACCAGAAATAGGAATCAAAAAGGGTAGGAAAAACTGGTCAAGTGTCCTTCCCATTTTAAAACTCCTAGAATTCACTCAGAAAGCCCCCATCCAACCTCTGTAGCAAGTGGCCCTAATTCAGATATTCCTGGAGCATGCAGGTTCTCATCCTCGCTCTCAGCACCGGAGCAGCCCATCCTGTTCTATTAAACATTTCTTTGGTAAGGTATGTTCCACCTCTACTGTTCAGAAATTCTTTGCTGCCCATGTGTTACACGCTTCTCAGACACCTCTCCATTGCCTTCTGAGTGTCTCTTCTACAAGCTCTCCAGAGACCATGATGGCCCATGGCATCTGGTCTAGCTATACAGCAACTTTAAATATATCCTGATTCAATTGCATTTTACTGGATTGAGTTTATTGTCCCAGGCTGGGAAGAGCTTCTGGATTCTCATACTATTGTTCAAACGGCAGCTAGGTGGCACAGTGGATAGAGTGGCAGGCCTAGAGTCTGGAAGACCTGAATTAAAATGGTGCCTCAGACACTTACTAGCTGTGTGACCCTGAGTAAGTCAACTGACCCTCAGTTTCCTCATCTGTAAAGAGCTGGAGAAGGGAATGGCAAATCATTCCAGTATCCTTGCCAAGAAAACCCAAATTGGGTGACAAAGATTTGAACATGACTGAAAAATGACTGAGCAACATTATTGTCCAACGTGTTTGCTATCCACCTCCAACCACCCCCTCAATTCTGTCATAAGCAAATTTAATAAGCATGTCTTCATCCTTAAAAGGAATGGTGACTTCTCAAGATTATATAAATATGGACAAAGGTAGGAATTAAACCCAGTTCTCTTGATGACTAGGCTATTGTTGGAGGCCATCTGAACACAGTGCCTCTCAGTATGAACTTACATTATTTCATTTTTATCTTTACAAGGAGCCTGTGAAATATGAAAGCACAGTCATTATTACTTCATTTCACTTCAAGAGAAAGTTTATTTCTCTTTACCCATGATTTACTGCAACATATGTGTACTCCCACACCATCCACCAACCTTGCAAAGTGGAACATTTTGGGGACTCCCATTCAATGATATAGTATTATATTCTCTTTTGTTGAAAAAGCAAAATAAAACTTAGTTCTGCTGGCTGACATACTACTTGCATATACTTGTATCCAGAAGTCAGAAAGTCCTAACTCCACCACATACCCCATTGACTCAGCCTGCTCTCATCTAAGGTCCTGTACTATTGCAGAGCTGTATCTCAAATTTCAATGGCCAGTTTCCCATTGACCTCTATAGGCACACAAAGGTAAGTTTTATTTGAACAAACATTTTTCACAGTAAAATTTGCAAATACCGCAGAATAAAGAAAATCTTTTTGAAACTATTAGTGAGAAGGAATTCTCTTAAAATATATTCCCTTTCCATCTTATTAAGATTTATAGACAGTGAAGTGGGTAACCAAGAGAAGTCATAGAACATTCTTCTAGTGTTTAAAATAGGAGAGGACCCCAGATATCATCTAGTCCAGGGGTGAGGAACGAGGCTTCAGGTGGCCTTCTAGATCCTTGGATGTGGCCCTTTGACTGAGTCCAAGTTTTCGGGAACAAATCCTTTTCATTAAGGAGATTTGTTCTGTGAAGTTCGGATTCAGTCAAAGGGCTGCACTTGAGGACCTAGAGGTGGGCCTTGAGGCCACAGGTTCCCTACTCCTGGTCTAGTCCAACTTCCTGGAATTTGAGTCTCAGAGAGATTAAACAAACTCACATATTTGTTGTAAAGCATGGATGAAAAATACACTAAAATTAAAGTGGAGTATTATACCTTTGTGGTTTCAAGAAGCATAGTGTAGATGAGAGAGCCCTAGACTGAGTTCAAAGACCTGAGTTCAAATCCTGCCTCTGACCTCACTAGCTATGTGTCTGCAGTCACATCACAACCTCTCAACGTCAATTTCTTCATCTGTGAAATGGGGGGATTAGATGGGATGTCCTATAAGTCCTAGATTTATGACCCAATAAATATCTGAACATGGTTGTTGTGAGGTTTAAATGAAAGAATGTATGTATATGCTATGCAAACTTTAAACTCATAATTCTAAAACCATCTCTCCTTAATACAATGCTGCTTTGTTGAGTAGAGATTTGGAAGTGAGATAAATTCAGATTCCTCAGGGACTCTCTCAAGTTTTCTTCCAACCCTTTAAATTTCTGGTTTCTGAGGCCAAGTTTTCCTCTGGACTCACACAGTGGCACTTCTATGATGATTTTGCTAGCCACCTCTGAGGAGGAAGCCCCGTCCATCTGGCTTAGAGCACAGCTGCCTGACCCATGAGAGAAGCCTGGGAAACTGGGAAAACTGTCTTTGTACCTGAGGAGGTTTCATTTGAGGAAAATAAGGGTACTATATATTGCCATATGACGTACTCTTTCTAGAGAACTAAAAGAATGAGATTAATGAAATAAAAGCAAAATATGAATACAACATTAAGATTCTTGATAAAGATCAGATCATTCAGACCTTTGCATTCTCTTGCATAATGGCAGAACGGCATCCCAGTGTGCTGGACTGAGAATCAAGAAGTCCTGAGTTCAAATACAACCTCAGACACTTACCTGCTGCTTGACTATGGTCAAGTCATTTAACTTCTGCCTACCTTAGTTTTCTCAATTGTAAAATGGGGATGACAATAACACCTACCTCACAGTATTGTTGTAAGGATCAAATGAAATAATATTTGCACCTAACATATAGTAGACACTCAATAAATGTTTCTTTCCTTCCTTCCAAATGGCATGGTTTGTGTGTCTTCTCTCACTAGCCCAAATTAATGAGCTACCCATTTACCTATAACATAATAGTGCTACTGTTCAACAGTGGGTCCTCTGACTCCAAAAGGGAAAAGGGGAAAGGGATGATGGAGCCTGTCATAGAGCCTCAGTCCTTGAGGGTGGGGCAGGGATGAACCAAAACCTATAGACCAACAGGATCCAAATCAGCTACCCTACATCGGACTGTTGGAGGAAATGAGGACACAGAGACTAGGATCCCAGGCTTAACCTATCTGTGACCATGATATTTACCTTGATGTCTCAGAACAAGATTGCTGGAGTGGTGTAACCTCAATCAACACAGCACACTTGAGAGCTGCTGCTGTGAATACTTAGGGTCGAATCACACAATATAAATAAGCACTCTATTTATTCAAAATTAAACCTTATTCAAGTACAATTCATAACAACCTATTACCAGGTGGCTACATGGCCTTAAACAAAACATATTTTCCAGTATATAACATAACACTGAGTATATAATACGACACACAGCATATATCATTGCATTCAGTATATAACACAGCATGCCTCCCATCTTATACTTGTTTGTATAATCAAGGAGTCCCAGATCAAGGTCTTCCTTAGTACAACACATCCCCAGGGGTATCAGAGAATACCACACGCTCCTCCTCTAGGTCACAATAGGCTACAAACCTCTCAATCAAAATAAAGTGTCCAAGTAAAGTCCTCTTGGGGGTGTGTCCTTCTCATAGCTGCTGTCGCAGGCTCCTCCCCCCTGACACTCTCACTGCTCCTGCCTGGCTGCAAAGTTTTCATCTTGACTAGGAACTGACTTCCTAGTCCCATGGTGTCTCTTCCACATTTGTGGGCTGAGCGCTCTGGGCTCCTGCCCAGATTCTCACACAAGCGGCTCCTGCTCCTTGTCTCAGCTCACAGAGAAGGGACAACTCCATTCCAAGCTCTTCCTTCTCCTGCCTGAGTCCAGGCACAGCATGTCCTTGTGGCTCCTTGCCCTCAACTTCTGTCTCAGGGAAAACAAAGCTTAATAGAGCCACAACAATATTTACACACTTTACCAACCCCACTGTCACAATTCACTTTTAAAGCCAGGAGACTCCTTAATAATAGCTCTTAAAAGGGGCTTAAGCTAAGCCTCCTTCCATGGTCAGGTCTCTGCCCTTCAGCTCAATTCACTTTCACAACCCAGAGGCTCTACTGCTCCCAGAGGTTGCTGCTGCTAGCCTTCTCATGCTCCTTGCTCAGTACTAATTTTCTTCTTCACTTTCATTGTCTTTTCTCTTCATTTTCTTCTTTGGGGTTCATATCCATTGGGGGAGGGAGGCGGCTTAATAAATGGCTACCAGAGTCTCATCTAGAATGTTGACAGTTCTCAGGCACGAGCCCAAGAGGAATTAGAAAGAAAGACTAATGAGGGAGACCAACAATAACTATCCCTAATGGAGAAGCTGAAGGCAGGATCAAGTAGAAGAAAAATTAAAATGGAGAAATTAATTCTACAACAATAGCAAGTAGAATCTCAGAAAAAAGAGTGGATTGGCCATAAGAATTCCAAAAGTTGATGGCAGTAATGAAGCAAGAGATTTAAAAATAAAATTAGAGATCTTAAGGAAAACTTGGAAGAAGAATAAACAATAACCAAATTAACCAAAACTTAACCAAATAGTTGACTCCTTGAAAAAAAAAAACGGAATGGAACAAACAACTCAAAAATTCAATGACACAACAAAAAATGTTAGAATAAAGTAAAAAGGACTGAAAAAATAGAATGTAAGGTATCTACTATGAAAATAACTGAATGGAAAACAATTAAGAGAGACAACTGAAGAATTCTTAGAGTCCCAGAAAATCAGGCACAAATTCTTTTAAACCCTCCCAAGAAAATATTTTTCAAAAATTTGTAAAAGAAAGCATTTATAGAAATAATAAAAATTTGAAAGGATTAACAGGTCACCATCTGAAAGAAATCCCAAATTGAATATACCTAGAAATATTATTGGTAAACACCAGAGATTTCAGGTAAAGAGAAAAAGTACTGCAAGAAGTTAAGTAGAAATAGATCAAGTATAAAGGAACACAGTCTGGATTACATACAATTATGGAGGGATTATTATAAAGAAAAGGAAAGCTTAGAATATGATACATGAAAAAGGAAAAATAAAAATCACTAAAACCAAGAAAAATACCTTGGAAAGTTGAGCATTATGCTTGGAGAATGGGGGAGGTAGTGGAAATGGGTACTTAATAGTCAAGGACTTGCAAGCATTCTTCTTGAGAAAATCAGATCTACATGTAAGTCTTTGAAATGCAAAGGGAGGAGAAAAGAGGTAAATACATTTCAAAAACTTTAAAAGATTTATAATACTCGAGTGCTTACATAATAATTTGGGGGGGAATCCTAAGCTCTTCTAGAGTCGAAGAAAGGTGTAGACTTTTGGTTCATTTTTGCTACTTTCTTTTGTTTTTAAAAAGAAAAGAAAATGAAGAGAAATATGCAAAAAAATTAATGAAGGAGAGAAGGGAAAACTTACTGTTTTTAATAATTGGGGTGTAGATAGAGGTCACACAAACATGGATGGGAGGAATAGAGTATCTCATGAAATTCACTTTCATATATACATATATAACATACATATAATGTATAAATTATCATATAATTTATGAGAGTGAAGAAAATGGGATTTAAGAAAGAGGGTAGAGTTGGAGAAGAAATAATTACAAGCAAAACAAATGAACTATGGTAGGTTAATTAAGAAATTAGAAATTAGGAAATAGGGATTGAAAGAGCAAGGGACAATGATCTAAATCTGGGCTGGGTAAGGTAAAAGGAATAGGATCAAACCATTACAGTTCTAAATCAGCAATGTTGCTTTCATTCTCCTTTCCCCACACTTTTTCCTTGTAAAGATACTATAGAGGACCTGCACAGGAAGAGAATATTATAATGCGAAACGACAAAGAAAAAAAAGCAAATCTAACAATTATAACTACCAATGCAAATAGGATGAACTGGCATATAATATGGAAAAGGGTAACATTTTGTGTTCTAAAGCAAGACTCAGAAATATGATATTTTAAAGATGAAAACCTATTGGAGACTGCTATAAATATATAAGAACAAAAATTACTTTCCAATAGACTAAGGTTCAAAAGACATGAACAAGTAGTTTTCGGAAGAAGAAATGGAAGTTATCAATATGAGAGAATGCTGCTCCAAGACCAGATCTCTCTCCACTACAATACACTGTGATATCATTGTCGTCGTCGTCATCATCATCATCATCATCATCTCCTTTTCCTCTTTCATCGCTTCATCCTCCTTGTGCACGTCCTCCTCCTTCTTCCTCTTCTCCTTCTTCTCCTTTTCCTCTTCCTCCTTTTTCTCTTTCTCCTTCTTTTTCTCCTCCTCCTCCTCCTTTTCCTTCTCCACTTCCTCTTCTTCTTCCTCCTCCTCTTTCTTCTTCTTCTTCTTCAGAAAAATAAAAATTAGAACCTTAAACCCATCAGATTGGCAAAGAAAAAAATAGCAAATATTAGAATGAAAAGTTATGAGAAGATAAGCCTACTAATACACTGTTGGTAGAGCTGTGAATTGGTTCAGCCATAGTGAAAATTAAATTGGATTTGTTTCCAAAAAGTCAATAGACTCTATGTAGCAATACCATTATGAGATACATATCCCCATGGGTGTCAAAAACAGAAGAAAAAGTCTCATATCTACCAAAATATTCCTAGCAACACTTTTGAATAGTAAAAAACTGGAAACAAAATAAATGCCCACTGACTAGGAAATGGCTGAAATAAATTTTGATATTTGAATATGATAGGATATTGTTATGCCATAAGAAATGATGAGCATGAGGAATTCATAGAATCTTGGAAAGATTTGTAATGAACTGATGCTGAGAAAAGTTGTTGTGTTCATCATTCATTTTCAAAGAAGACCATGACATCAGAGAAGTAATGACATGATTTGCACTTGACTTTGTTTTGAGTGAGGGAGGACTTTGTAAGGTCACCAACCTCACTTTCTTCTCCTGAGCCATGTCAGAGCAGAAACAGGAGACCAATTTACATGGACACCACAATGATGTAAAGTAAAACAATGCTGAAAGACTGCAGAATTTTGACAAGCATAATGGCAAATTAGGACTTATGAAGAAATAGTAGGCTAGACATATGGAATAAGCATGTACATTTTTCAGACATAATCAGTGAATTTCTTTTGCTCGAATATACTTATTTATTACAATGGAGCTATCTATAGTGGGGATTGATCAATGGGAAGTGAAGGTGATGCAGAAAACATTTATTAAAGGAAAGAAAAGTGATAAGGTGGAGATGCAATTTGTCTTCCACTCTCTTATCATTCCATAAGAAATCACTGATGAAGGGCATGAAAGACACAAAAGCTTACTTAAGGAAAAAAGGAAAAAATCCTGACAAGGCAAGAGAGACATGACAGGGAGGAGCCTCTTCTGACTGAGGCCACTGCTCCATCAGCTAATGAATTTTTTTTTTCACAAAGGTCAGGAGCCACTGGTTTCTTTCCAAATGGAGCCTGTGAGGAGTGATCTGCATTGTTACTTCTTTCAGAATCTTTTACCCTAAGTAAATGATCTCATTCTCAAACTTATAAGACCAACAGCTTTTCATATGCCTTACAACAAGGAAGAAAGATGAACTTGGAGCTTGCAACCTTGCAACGACACACCCTAAATTCACCAAGCCAAAGCAATGTCCCATCAGCCCTCCTTTCCCCTGGACAGTTTCTTTACATAGCCCTGCATCCTTCTGATTTACACAGTTTCTGATACATAGGAGAAAAGGATTTGGACTGTACCTGAAATTTCACTAGTATGTGGAATTCGCAGGTAAGTGTGCAGGTTTCATCTTCTCTGAAACCTATAGCCTTAGAAAGCGCCAAGCTAATCAGATGAAGTGATTTTATCAGGGTCACACTGCCAGTATGTGCTAAGGTCGAAACTTGAATCTAGGTCATCCTAACTCTGCAACCAGCTCTCTATTACACCAAGCCCTTTCTCTTCGCATACGTAGAAAGAAAAAAAAAATCTACTGCGACATAAACCAATAAAACAATCAAACAGTGCTGAGTAGCTGCTGTGTGCCCTCGAATGTGTCTTAAAAATATAGTCCTTGCTCTCAAGGAGAAACAAGAAATGAGTTCAGGAAAGTATAATGAATAACATAAGACAATACATGAGAAGTGACAAATTAGAGACAGCAAGTAAAGCTATAGCAAGTATTAGGAGTATTAGACAAAGTTCAAGGTTAGATAAGACACAGTCTCTACCTTCATGGGGCTTATCATGAAGTGGGTGACATGATACACACAGAGATATAATTCAAATGGATACATAGTAAGTGCTTTAGAGAGATGCAAAGTAAAGTTGTAGTTGATGTTTGAGGAGGAAAGTTGTTAAAAAATTTTTAAACTTTAGGTTTAAAAATTGGCCCCTTCCTACCTCTTTTTTTTGGTTGGTTTGTTTTTTTCCCTTCCTGCCTTTCTAGCCTTTTCACAGGCTAGAAATTGAATTAGCAATGGAGTTTCTCATACGAAACACATAATCTCCTGACTCCAGGCATTTTCACTGGCTGTTGCCCTTGTCTGAATGCTCTCCTTTCCCACCTCAGTCTCCTCACTACTGTGGCTTCCTTCAAGTTTCAGCTAAAACCTCATCTTCTGTAAGAAGTCTTTTCCAATCCCCCTTAATGCTAGTGCCGTCCCTCTGAGACTACTTCCAATTTGTCCTGTCTCTTTCTTGTTTGTACATAATTGTTTGCATGTTGCACATCTCCCCCATTAAACTGTGAGCTCCTTGAGAGCAGGGACTGTCCTTTGCCTTTCTTTGTATCCCCAGGGCTTAGCACAGTGCTTGGAATATAGTAAGTGTTTAATAAATGCTTCTTGACTAACTGGGAAATTAGGGAAAATTTCTTGGAAGAGTTAGCATTTAAGTTGGGCTTTAAAGAATGGATAAAGAAAAAATAGGAGGTGAAGAACGGACACTCCAGACCTAGAACAGTGAAAAGGACAAAGTTAGGGAAGTCTAAGACATGTAAACAATCCAATTTGTCTGGAGCAAAGAACGCATAGGAAGCATTAATATTATTATCAATAAGATTAGAAAGGTAAATGGGTGCTAAATTGTAGAGGGATTTGAACACCAATCAAATAATAATGACAACATAACAGGTAGTGACAACAATACCAAGCATTTATATAGCCCTTTAAGGTTTGCAAAGTTCTCTACACAGCAAACCTGTGAGGTGAGTGCTATCATTCTACCTGTTTTACAGATGAGGAAACCAAGGTTAAGAGAGATTGATTGACTTGCGAAGTGTCACACAGCTATTAAGTGTCTGAGGCAGGATTCAAACTCAGGTTTTCATGACTTCAAGCTCTGCACTCTATCCATTGAGCCACCTAACTCTCAAGCAATAGGAAGTCACTGATAAGTGGGGGAAAAGAAATAATTCGACAAAATCTGTGAGTATCGTTAGACCATGTCTGTTCTACTGTAAAATTTGCTTTCTGATTGCCTCTATGCTGAGTTTCTTTTAAATGCTGGATCCGTGCACAATTGCTAGTGGACACAGCGTAGGCAGATGGTGATAAATGAGATGAGCTGAAGAATTCTACAAGGGCACTCTGAGGAAAAAAGTCATAATAGCTGACATTTATAGAGCTTTACAGACCCTCAAAGCATTTTCACATACATTATCTCACTTGATCCTTACAACAACCCTGTGAAGTAGTTAATACAAGATGAAAAAACTGAAGCTCAGGAAAGTTACAGACTGCCCAAGGTCACACACCTCAGAAGTGACTGAGTTAAGCCCTGGACCCAATCTTTTGAAAGCCATGAAGGGAAAGTATGGATAGAGAGGTTGTGACTTGGAGCCAAGAAGATCTGGGTTCCAATCCCTCCTTAGACACTTACTGACTTTGTGATGCTAGGGAAATTACTGAGTCTCAGTTTCCACATCTGCAAAAATAAAGGGCTTGTAAAATGCAGTGGCTTCTAAGGTTCCTTCCAACACTTTTTATGATCCCAAGAGTCCAAAACTGAGACAGTGGTGTTTCTATTCAGTCATACTACCTATAGAACAACTGGCACCTAACAACAAGAGATATAAGTTGCTTCTGTTTGAACCCCAAATCTTAGATATTGCATTCCCCCAAACTCACCCCAAATGCAGGATTCATACAGGCAGAACGCACACAGTTTGCAATTAGCAAATATCCAGGTTGGGAAATAGAGAGGCTAGCCAGGGATAAAGGGACTTTGGCCCAAAATGCAACAAAGCAAAAACCAAAAATGAGAGCCAGTTTTAAGAACTGTGTTAAGAACTAAGTGTTAAGAACTAAGAGACTGAGACAAGTGGAACAGTCAAGTCCAGGAACAGAGTCCAGCTGGGGAATAAATACTAGATGAAGAGACAAAATGAAGGAGTCTGGCCATTTATCTTGCTCAATCTGTTTCCCCAAAGTACAGTCTTTTCTTCTGGTTGCAGCTGGTTTTCCCACCCCTGTTCAGCACTGACGTGCCAGCATAGTTAAGGCAGGGCCTGTGTGCTATATGGAGTCTTCTGATTCAGGCACACAGCAGAGAATGGACCCAAGAGCGATCCCTACTAATAGTAACAAACATTTATGTAGTGCTTTAAGATCTGCAAAGGAATTTACAAGTATTTTCAACTTTGATCCTCCCAGTAATCCTGTGTTATTATCTCCATTTTACAGACAAGAAAACTGAGGCTGACAAAGGACAGATGATCTGCCCGGGGTCCTGTAGCTAATAGGTATCCGAGTTTGAATTTGAATTCAGGCCTTCCTGACTCCAGGTCCAAAGTTCCAGCCACCATGCAACCTAGCTGCTTAACGTGGATGATACAATGGATTGAGCGCTTGCCTTGGAGGCAGAAAGAACTTGATTCAAATCCTGACTTGGACACTAACCAGTTGTGGAACCCTGGAGAAATCCCTTCACCATTTCGGTCTTAATTTCATCATCTGCAAAACGAGGGAGTTGGACTCATGGCTTCCGAGGTCTGATCCAGCTCTAAGTCTATGATCCTACAATACTGTTGTCAAATCCACAGTACAATGTCCTGGAGGGCAGGAATTGCTTCCTTTATAACCCTAGAACATAGCACGGTAGTTGGCATATTATTAAGTGGTTTCAGTTGTGTCTGACTCTTCATGACCCTATTTGGGGGTTTCTTAGGAAAGATACTGGAGTGGTTTGCCATTTCCTTCTCCAGTTCATGCTATAGATAAGGAAACTGAGGCAAACGGTTGTGTAGCTTTTCCACGGTCACGCAGCCAAGCGTCTAATGTTATGTTTGAAACTCAGGAGGATGAGTGTTCCTGACTCCAGACTCACTGCTACCACTAGGCACTTGGTAAGTACTTGTTGACTGACAGCAAGATCAGCTGCATCCACTAGCCAAAGCTTGTACCTGACCCAGATCAAAAGAGAGAATTGGAATTCATGCCTAAATCTTTTCAAGTACAACTCTGTCCATAACACATATCACAGAAATGATTGGAGTCTGCCACTGCATTGCCACATTAGAAGATCACTCTTCAGAGAGTAGGATCTCACCTTGAGCACTTAGATCTGGACTGGAGTTAATCAAGGACTGACCAAAATGATCTTTTTTTCAAATTAATTAATTTACTTAGTTTTAGTTTTCAACATTCATTTCCACAAGATTGTGAGTTCCAAATTTTCTCCCCATCTCTCCCCTCCCCCATACCAAAACACTATGCATTCTGGTTATCCCTTTCCCCAATATGCCCTCCCTTCTATCACACCCCTTCCTTCCCTTATTCCCATCTCCTCTATTTTCTTGTATGGCAAGATAGATTTCTATACTCCTTTACTGTATATCTTACTTCCCAGTTACACGAAAAAACAATTTTTAACATTCATTCCTAAAACTTTGAATTCCAACATCTCTCCCTTCCTCTCTCCCCACTCGTCCTCACTGAGAAGGCAAGCAATTCGACACTGGCTATAAATGTGCAGTTTTGCAAAAGACTTCCATAATAGTCATGTTGTGTAAGACTAACTATATTTCCCTCCATCCTATCCTGCTCCCATTTATTCTATTCTCTTTTTAGACCTTGTCTCTCCCCTAAAGTGTTTACTTCTAATAACCCCCGTCCTCCCATTTGCCCTCTGTTCTGTCTTCCCCACCCCACCCCAGTTAACACCCTCTCCCCTGCTTTCCTGTCATGTAAGATAGATTTTTATACCAAATTGAGTGATCATGTTATTCCCTTTAAGACAAATGTGTTGTAAGGAAGCTTCACTTTTTCCCTCTCACCTCCCCCCTTTTCCCCTTCACTGAAAAAGCTTTTTCTTGCCTCTTTTATGAGAGATAATTTGCCCCATTCTATTTCTCCCTTCCTCCTCCCAAGGTATTCCTCTCTCACTCTCAATTTTATTTTTTTAGATACCATCCCTTCCTATTCAACTCACCCTGTGCCCTGTGTCTATATTTATATAATCCCTCCAACTACCCTATTACTGAGAAAAATCTCAAGAGCTACAAATATTATCTTTCTATATAAGAATGTAAATAGTTTAGCTTCAGTAAGTCCCTTATGATTTCTCCTTCCTCTTTGCCTTTTCATGCTTCTCTTGATTCTTGTGTTTGAAAGTCAAATTTTCTATTCAGCTCTGGCCTTTTCATCAAGAATGCTTGAAAGTCCTCTATTTCATTGAATGATCATTTCTTTTGCCTGAAGTATTATACTCAGTTTTGCTGAGTAGGTGATTCTTTGTTTTAATCCTAGTTCCTTTGGCTTCTGGAATATCCTATGCCATGCCCTTCAATCCCTTAATGTAGAAGCTGATAGATCTTGTGTTATCCTGATTGTATTTCCACAACAATAGAATTGTTTCTTTCTGACTGCTTACAATATTTTCTCCTTCAACTGAGAACTCTGGAATTTGGCTACAATATTCCTAGGAGTTTTTCTTTTGAGATCTCTTTCAGGAGGTGATCAGTGGATTCTTTCAATATTTATTTTACCCGGCGGAGCCAAGATGGCGGAGTAGAAAGATGCACATTTACGAGCTCCGAAACCAAAGCCCATAGAATTAATGTAAAAAGAGACCCCCATAACTTCTGGGTCAATACAAGGTGTGCAGAAACGGAGTGGAAGAGATTTCCGTTCCAGGGAGCCCTGGAGGCCCATCCCCAGGGTCTGTCGCACCCTGGAAAGTGGACCCTACCCCCAGCGCTGCCCTGGCTGCGGCCCCAGAGAAGCTGATCCGAGCAGGCTTCAGAGACAGAAGCTCCGGCAGCCGGGAAAGTCCCTCCGCCCACAGAAGCTACAGGTCAGTGAGAGAGAAGGCCGGGCTGGAGGAGGGGAGCGGAGCATCTCCGTGACTTGGGCCCCCTCGGGAGGAAGCAGCGGTGGCAGAGACGGGGGCAGGAAGCGGCGGAGGCAGAGGTGTGGGTGGCGGCTGAGGCGGCAGCGGCCCGGGACTCAGGAATCCCCCAGCAGCAGGCAGGATCTTCATTACGGAAGGTTTCTGCATAAAACCTGAGGGAGCTGAGCCTGGGAGACGGCCCTGCCCCCACCCCACTCTATTACTGAAGGCCTCTACATAAAGCCCCTGAGGGAACTGAGCCTGGGAGGTGGCCCTGCCTCCACCCCAGCGCCAGAACTAAAGCTTGCCACGGAAAGCCCATTTGAATCTCAGAGCCCAAGCACTAGCTGGGCGGATCCAGGCAGGGGTGGAAAGGAATCTCAGAAGTTAAGTAACTGGCTGGGAAAATGCCTAGAAAAGGGAAGAAAAATAAGACTATAGAGAGTTTTTTCCAACAAATGCAAATGAACCCAACCTTCGGATCTGATGACGAGGACGTATCCTTGCCATCAGGGAAAGACGTGGAGGGCGGGGCCTCAGTACCCCAGACACCCCAGGGGGGTGGTGGGTGGGCTCAGGCCTTGGAAGAGCTCAAAAAGGATTTTGAAAGGCAAGTTAGACAGGTGGAGGAAAAACTGGGAAGAGAAATGACAGAGATGCAAGAAAAGTATGAAAAACGGGTCAATACCTTGGTAAAGGAGACCCAAAAAAATGCTGAGGAAATTAACACCTTGAAAAATAGGCTCACTCAATTGGCAAAAGAGGTTCAAAAAGCCAATGAGGAGAAGAATGCTTTCAAAAGCAGAATGAGCCAAATGGAAAAAGAGGCTCAAAAGCTCACTGAAGTAAATAGTTCTCTCAAAATTAGAATGGAACAGATGGAGTCTAATGACTTTACGAGAAACCAAGAAATCACCAAACAAAACCAAAAGAACGAAAAAATGGAAGAGAATGTGAAATATCTCATGGGAAAAACAACTGACCTGGAAAATAGATCCAGGAGAGACAATTTAAAAATTATGGGACTACCTGAAAGTCATGATCAAAAAAAGAGCCTAGACATCATCTTCCATGAAATTATCGAGGAAAACTGCCCTGACATTCTAGAACTAGAGGGCAAAATAAGTATTGAAAGAATCCATCGATCACCACCTGAAAGAGATCCAAAAAGAGAAACTCCTAGGAACATTGTGGCCAAATTCCAGAACTCCCAGCTCAAGGAAAAAATCTTACAAGCAGCTAGAAAGAAACAATTCCAGTACTGTGGAAATACAATCAGAATAACCCAAGATCTAGCAGCTTCTACATTAAGGGATAGAAGGGCATGGAGTATGATATTCCAGAAGTCAAAGGAACTAGGACTCAAACCAAGAATCACCTACCCAGCTGAACTGAGTATAATACTTCAGGGGAAAATATGGTCTTTCAATGAAACAGAGGACTTTCAATCATTCTTAATGAAAAGACCAGAGCTGAAAAGAAAATTTGACTTTCAAACACAAGAATGAGAAGAAGCATGAAAAAGTAAACAGCAAAGAGAAGTCTTAAGGGACTTACCAGAAGTGAACTGTTTACATTCATACAGAGAAAGACAATATTTCTAACTCTTAAAACTTTTCAGTATCTGGGTAGTTGGTGGGACCACACATACACATGTACACGTATGCACACACATACACACATGCACACACATACAAAGATAGAGAGCACAGATTGAACTGAATAGGATGGGACCATACCTTAAAAGAAATTAAGGTAAATGGTGAGAGAGAAATGTAGTGGGAGGAAAGAGGGGGAAATGGAAGGGGGTAACTATATGTCACTTAAGAGGCAGGTAGGAGTTTTTCTTAGTGGAGGGAAAAAGAGGAGAGCTGAGAAGAAAAAAAAAAAAACAAGAAGTTTACCCTCATCACATTTGACTAAACAAAGGAGTGAAATGCACACTCATTTTGGTATGAAAACCTATCTTACAGTATAAGAAAGTGGGGGAGAAGGAGATATTGCAAGGGGGGGATGATGGAAGGGAGGGCAAAGGGAGGAGGGAGCAATTTGAAGTCAACACTTGGGGAGGGACAGGATCAAAAGACAGAAGAGAAACATTGAGGGGCAGGTTAGGAGGGATGGTAATCCAGTTAGTCCTACACAACATGACTATCAGGGAGGTCATCTGCAAAACTACACAGATATGGCCTATATTGAATTGCCTGCCATCCCAAAAGGAATGGGTGGGGAGGGAGGGATGGGGAGAATTTGGAACTCAAAGTTTTAGGAACAACTGTTTAGTATTGTTGTTGCAACTAGGAAAGAAGACATACAGTTAATGAGGAATAGAAAGTCATCTGGCCCTACAGGAGAAAAGAGAAGATGGAGACAAGAGAAGGGAGGGATGACAGAAGAGAGGGCAGATTGGAGATAGGGAAAATTAGATTGCTTGGGGTATTGGTGTGGGGGGAGGGGATAAAAGGGGAGAAAATTTGGAACCCCAAAATTTGTGAAAATGAATGTAAAAAATTAAATAAATAAATAAAATTTAAAAAAATTTTAAAAATAATATTTATTTTACCCTCTGGTTCTAGAATATCAGGGCAGTTTTCCTTGATAATTTCATGAAATATGATGTCTAGATTCTTGATCATGGCTTTCAGATAGCCCCCAAATTTTTAAAATGTCTCTCCTGGATCTGTTTTCCTGGTCACTTGCATTTCTAATGAGATATTTCACATTGCCTGTTATTTTTTCATTCCTTTGGTTTTATTTTATAATTTCTTGATTTTTCATAAAGTTATTAGCTTCTATATGCTCCATTCTAATCTTTGAGGAATTATTTTCTTCAGTGAGCTTTTGGATCTCCTTTTCCATCTGGCCAATTCTGCTTTTTACGGCATTTTTCTCCTCGTTGGCTTTTTGAATCTCTTTTGCCATTTGGGTTACTTAATTTTTTTAAAGTGTTATTTTTGTCAGCATTTTTTGGTTCTCCTTTAGCAAGCAGTTGATGATTTTCATGATGTTCTTGTATCACTCTCATTTCTCTTCCAAATTTTTGTTCTATTTCTCTTGATTTTCAAAATCCTTTTTGAGTTTTTCCATGGCCTGAGACCAACTCATATTTTTCTTGGAGGCTTTGGATGGAGGAGCTTTGACTTTGTTTTCTTCTGTTTGCATGCTTTGGTCTTCCTTGTTACCAAGGAGAGATTCTATAGTCTGATTCTTTTTTCAGTTTTTGCTCATTTCCCCACCCATTTACTTGATTTTTGAGCTCTTTGTCAAGATAGTTCTCTGTTTTCATTGGGGGTAGGGGGTTTACTCTCAGCCCCTTGATCTCACACAATCTGTGGGCTTAGAGCTGCAGAAATAGTGGCTGCAGCTGCCACTGCTGCTGCTGTGGCTGCTTTGGGTTCCTACATCCCCTTCCCCTTCTGCTGCCCTGAGGGTACGGCAGGACCACTCCACTCTCTTGCACTGATCCCACAGGCTTTTTGCGCTGACTTTCCAACTTGTCCTCAGTGTTTTGGGGTCATGAAATCTGGAAACCACCACAGATGCAAGAGATTCAGTCTCCCCAAGGCCTGCTCAGGTGCCCTCTGTGCACACACAACCCACACTGGATTGCATTCTGCTCCCAGCTTGGTGTCATAGACACTTTCTGGCAAACTTCCTGACTGTCTTGGGCTGGAGATTTGTTTCACTCCATTGTTCTGTGGGTTCTGCAGCTCCAGAATTTGTTTAGATCCATTTTTTACAGGTATTTGGCTGGGCTTGGTGGGAGTGCTCTAGAAAGTCTGTGCTGTTACTCTGCCATTTTGACTCCTCCCTCTGGCCCCAAATAGTCTTTAAGAAGCCTGACCCATGTTTAGATCATCCTTGTTCTGAAAGATTTGGGGTGCTATATAAAGTCTAGTACCACCCTCAGGAATTCTCATCTACTTTGGATAAAATCCAAGGACATCCTGGGTTTCCTGAAGTAAACAAGTTCAGTGGAAATTGCTTAGAATATGCCCCCTAGTCATATCAGCTCTAGAAAAAAATGGTGCCCCACTGGTCTGTTTAATGACTCCAGAATCACCCTATAACAATATATTTCCCTACCTCCAACTTTCATTCCCTTCTTCAAAGGCAAAGCACCCCTACACCACCAGGATCAGACTGGAAAAGAACCAACTTACAAGGACAGGTCACTATCCTTCCACTTCCTCATCTTTCACTTTTCCACATTTCCACATGTCCACATGTCCACATGTAGTAATTTCTACAATCATTCATAAACTAGTCCATGGAGAGCAACATGACCAGCTGTATCATCTTTAAATATAAAAGACAATGGTTAAACAATCATGATTCCAGTGGTAGAGCCACTGAGTTTCCAACCATCTCCCACAAAACTCATTTTAGTTTTCATTTTAAGCTTGTAGCAAGGGAGCAGTCCTAGCTCTATCTGGATTTTGAGAGCTGATTCAACATGAACATCTATACTCCAGAAATCAATACTACAAATCAAGGTCTAATTTATCATTTTGTTGATTGTGTAGACTTAAAAAAGCATTAAGAATAGAGCTGAAACTTCAAAATGTTGACTACATACCTTTTTATCCTCCAGAGAACCTGGTTGTTAAACATTAATCAGAATATCCCTGCATTGTTCTTTAACATTACTTGAGCTCAGTAGGAGTGCAGTAGAAAGCACTCCTTTCTACTGCAGGAATTCATCCCAGACTGGAGGTCTGATCACTGGAGGCTGACAACAAGTAGCATTTATATGGCTCTTTAAAGTTGGAAAAGTCCTTTATATCCATTATTTCATTTGAGCCTCATAGCACTGCTGGCTTCCAGACATAGTTTGGGTGTCCCTTTCCCACATGGACCCTAACCCTCTTCTATGCCATGTCCTTCATGGTTAGAGTACAAGTCTGAGCTGTCTACTGGTGGTCTTCAAAATATCAGTGCATTATATTCCTAGACAGGTCATAGAGAAAAAAAAAGTGTAAGTTGAATCCAACATTCCCAAACATGGGGAGGTGGAGAGAGAGTAGTTTCCCGATGACCAACTTTTTGACAGAGATAACTACAAACACCATATTTCATTATGAGAGGAATATCTAGATACAGTGGAGTATGGCATCCTAAAATATATGTAAAGCATTAAATAGGAAAATGTAGTAATTCTTGATATTTTATGGGTTGTTGTGGGGGAGGGTGTCTAGACATGATTTTATCAGTGTAGGGAACTCTCCTAACTAAACTAAATCACTAATAGCTCTTCAACTAATGGCCTTGCATAATTGCCTGGAACACTAAATGGTTAAGCAACTTACCCAGAGTCACACAGTCAGTATGTGTTAGAGACCAAGACAAGAGGAGATGGTTGATGTTGGCGCTTCGTCATGTCTGAATCTTTGTGACCTCCACGGACCATACTGTCCATAGGATTTTCTTGGCAAAGATACTGGAGTGGCCTGCCATTTCCTTTTCCAGCTTATTTTATAGATGAGGAACTGAAGCCAATAGGAGTAAGTGACTTGCCTAGGGTCACACAACTAGTAAGTGTCTCAGGTTAGATTTTAATTCAGGCCTTCCTGATTCCAGGTCCAGTGCTCTACCCACTGTGCCACCTAGCTGCCTCCTTTGTCTTTCTGGCTCCAAGACTAATTCTCTAACCATTATACCAGACTGCCTCTTGCATCAGATATAAAGTATTCAAGACCACAGCTAGCACATCACAATCTTTAAATGCCCCAAGCTGATCCAATTTGGGACAGAAAAATTTATTCATTCAAATCATTCTTGTCAACCTCCATGTTACTCTCCTAGTTTCACTGTTCGGGATTTTTCTTGGTACTGAAGTAATTAACTTTTGTAATCAGAGCATGTTTTTCTCTCTACTTCTCCCACTCCTCTGCTAATATGGTATCACAGTGGGTTTCTATCTCTGATCTTTAGATGACACTATTGAATGCTCATTGAACCCTGGAATGAGCCTTGTGCTTAGACCACACTGACACAAGACTTATTGACTCTCTTGCTTCTTAATCATCTTTTAATAGCTGGTCTTCAAGGTATAAAAGATAAGGTCCTGCATCTGGCTCATATAATGTCACAACTTCTTAGTGAACCAGAAAGTTCCTTATGACTAAGTCAAAAGTGAGTTGCTGATCTGCATCAGTGGAAGGAAGGAAATAAGTATTTACTAAGTGCCTACTGTGTGCCAAGTTCTGTGCTAGGTGCTTTACAAATATTATTTCGTTTGATCCTGAGAGATAGGTGCCAGGGGAGTAAGTGTAATGACTTGGTGAAAGAAGTTTCCACACTAGGAGTCCCCCACACTTGTGGAATCATAGGTCTAGTTGTCTTGGCTCAAGCTATCCTCTTCCTCCTCCTCCTCTTCCCCTTCTCTGTAGGAATTAAGGAATATAGCAACATGCAATGCAAAAGAGCTTGGGAGTGGGACCAATTTTGACAGCAGTAGTTTGAGAAGACAATTTTAAGAATCTTAGGGCTGTTTTGCAGTTTCTTGAGAAATAAATCTATGAATGTATATCCCACCACCCTCTCTTTTTTCATTGCAAATTGACTTAGTCTCTCTATGGCACTCAAGGCTGGAAGCCATTTTCTCAGAATCAAGTAGGCTGCGAATGTTTGTGGGCCACCTGCTCTGAAGGCCCTAAGTAATAATACTGGCATAATTGGCAGCCCACTGTAACTGTAAGGTTGATATGGGAGATTACCAGAGTTAAGCACAGCCTTTTTGTGCTTACATGGAGCAGTGCAGTGAAATGTAAATAATGTACAGCATACAGTATCTTTAGGAGAAAAAAACTATGTAAATATTTTATAGACTGTACAGTAAATAATATATATTTAGAACAACAATGTAAATATTTTATAGGCTGCAGTACAACTGTCAAGTCTGGAATTAAGCCTGTGGGTTTAAAGAAATGCAGCATGTGCATGGTACAGTATAATAGACATGAGCGAAAACACGTGAAAAGCACTTCTCTTAACTGTTCTACCATTCTTCATGCTGGGTTTTCAGGAGCCTAAGAATTTTGACTTCCAGGTTGGCAGCTACCTCCTTCCTCTCTCACTCCCATAACACAACTACCCAAGGAAGACAGCTAGTAAAGAGGGAAGCAAGAAAATTCTTGCCTGCCATTCAAAGCCGCCCATAATCTGGTGATGCCCTAACTCCCAGATTTATCTCACATTACTCTCCTCCACACACTCAGTGCTCAAGGAAACTGAACAATTCTCTGTCCACAGGACTTTCTGGTCCCCCACACTTTTGCTAATAATATTTCTTGTTCCTAGAATGCCTTCCTTCTCACTTTCTCTTGAGTTCTGCCTGACTTTCAAGTCCCAACCCAAATGCTGCCTTATCTCCACTGGCTCCCAGCTCCCACCCACTTCCCCATCAACACCTATCTGGTTTTGGTTAATCCTTCCTCTTCTATCTTCTTCCATTGCTTTGAATGCTCTTCAGTTACTTGCCCATATTCTTTAAGAGTATCATATTTTAAAAAATGTCTTCTACGCTAATTGAGTCTCTGTAGATTTTTATCGTTTACAACCTCCCAGAGTTGAGAGTTAGAAATACCACTCATTACAGAAGTGTTAAGCATTCATGTCTCACTGAGCCTGATGATTATTGGAGTAAAAATAACACATTTTCAAATTATAACTTGCCCTAAGCTCAAATCCTCACAGCAAGGAAGTAATCTGGGCCACCACCTCGGTGCAAGTCAGCCAGATGCCTAGAGCCCCTTACAATGCTTATATTCTCTTTTCTCAACCATCCCTTTTCTTGGTCACTCATTTTCTTGGTGAATTGAAAAAGAATTGATTTACCTGCTTGATATTATTCAGTCAGGCCTAGGTTTGAGGAAGATAGGAGATAGAGTGAAAGGAAGAAGGATATTGGAAGAAGAAATAACCTGCTAATTATATAATACTAGATTATAATAATGTTGTTGAGTCATTTTAGTCACATCTGACTCCCTATGACCCCATTTAGGGTTTTCTTGTCAAAGATACTGGAGTGATTTGCTGTTTCCTTTTCTAGTTCATTTTACAGATGAGGAAACTGAAGTTAAAAGGGTTAAGTGACTTGCCTCGTATCACACAGTTAGTAAATGTCTGAGGCCAGATTTGAACTCAGGATGACGAGGCTTCCTGACTCTAGGCTCAGTATTCCATCCAATGTGCCACCTGGTTGCCCTATTATAATAATATAATAATAATTAAGCAATAAGGGGCCATTGTTCAGATTAGTCTCATAGAGAATTAAGCAAATTTCTAGGATTCTGAAGTCTTGTCAAAACAGTTCCAAGAATAATATTGTTTAAAATCAACAATGCTGGTTATTGAAACTGTTTAGCCTTGACTCTTGCCCATCTAGTGTCACTGCAAAGATTGTCCCTGGGAAGGTATACAGATAGATCATAAATGGTTTATACATAGATCAACCTGTCCAACTTCCATTTTACAGAGAAGGAAACTTGGGACCAAAGGAATGAAATATTTAACAACAAGCACCTACTATGCACAAGAGACAATGGACTAGTAGCTGCTCAGAGAACAAAGACAAAATGAAAAATGGCTCTTGTCCTCAAGGAGTTATATTCTAATTGGAAGATACAAAATCTACATATATAAGTAAGTACAAGATGGTTTGAAGACAGACAATGAGAAAAGATTGTTTTTGAGTAGGGGGTGGTACCTGAGTAAATGATTCTAAGAGACAAGAGTGAAGATGGATCATTTATTTATACAGTTTATACCTTCTACATTGCTGAAATAGGGGCATTGTGCCTTCACAATCTGTAAAATCCATGTAAAATTTTTTGGCCCTCCCTTCATACCAGAGAAGATGTCTGAATTATTATGGTTTTAAAAGATAAAATATGTTGATGGCAGAAATCTGGGCATGTTTGTAGCATCAGGGAAGGAGATAATGAATAGAGAGAGATTTAAGATCAGAGGAGAGGGAATGGCCTAAGGGGCAATCTTTCTAAGGATGTGAGAGGGAATGGAGCCCAATGCAAAGTAGAAGTGTTGACTCTGACTATGGGAAGCATCATCTCTTTCTCCAAAACTGAAGTGAAGGAGAGAACGGAGAATGGTGCTTCAAAAATCTGAGATGCAGAATTTCAGAGAAGGGAGGCCCAGGAAAGGTGATTTAAAGAATGAA
Source organism: Bettongia penicillata ogilbyi (assembly GCA_023548195.1). NCBI lineage: Eukaryota > Metazoa > Chordata > Mammalia > Diprotodontia > Potoroidae > Bettongia > Bettongia penicillata. The sequence continues at coordinate 788,239 of JAJHZJ010000369.1, forward strand.
TAAGTTTTTATTAAGCACTTAATGTGCCGAGTAGTGTGCCAAGCACTAGAAAATAAAGAAAGACAAAAACTCAATCCCTGTCCTCAAAAGGCTTCTATTTTAATGGAAGGGATAGAAGGGGAAAACGTGCAAAAAAATCGTATGAAAGATATTTCACAGTGTAAATGAAAAGTAAACTCAGAAAGAATGTACTGACAGATCCTTTGGTAAGAAGGAATAGGCGAGGGAGTGGAGGGGGAGGCTTGAGGACAGAAGAGAGAATTTGAAAGAGATACTGGCATCAAAGAGTCAGTTTGCGAAAAGTCATACAGCATGATAGTCATGCAGTAGAGAGTGCCCAGTTGAGATTAGTAAATTTGTGATGGACCCAGTCAGCCCTGTGTGTGTGGCTTCCTGAGCAACATTGACATGGAGAAAGGAAAGGCAGATGGGACTGTTGAGGGGATGGGATGAGCCAGCCAAGGCTAGGGATTGGAAAGAGAAGAGAAACTGAGGGTAGAGGACGCTGTCAAGTTGAACCAATTAACTACAGGATTAAGATTTCAAAGGGAGAAACAAAAGGTAAAAGCAGAGATATGGAGATAACAGGGAGGTGTAAGATAAGTGGAGATCAAAATGAAAATTAAGAATAGATTTAGGAAAAATGATATAAATGGGGAAACAAAAGGTACAGTCTGAGAGGAGAATTTTAGAGTTCTAAGTTATGAAAGTCAAACAGTTATGGGTGATAGTAAGGATAAAGGCATTATGAATCCTTGTGAGGAGCTGTATAGTTGCTGATGGGATATGAAATCTACAGTATGCACCAATCTTGAAGAAACAAGACATATTTAATTTACTACCTGATTTTCATTTGACCTATGACAATTTCCTTATGGCTTATTGTTCTAGACTCTAAGCTTTTCCTTATTTTCCCAGATACTTCAAAGTCCTTTGTCTCAGAAAATCAAGAAACAGACACTGACAGGTAATGAATGAGCAGCCAGACTGGTTTGGCCACAAGAAATTAGGTAACCCTTAGTTAGGATTTTATAGTAAGGAAGAAGTTAAGCAGTTCTATGCAAAATGTGACGTATTGAATTTTTAAAATATATATAAAAGGTAGAGATTTCACTGAGTTTCCTTCATGCAACCAAGAAAATTTCAAGGCCATGCTAAGTTAACTTTCATAAAAAAATGAATAATAAAGGCCAAATATTGATATTAATTAAACCAAGGCCTTTGTGGCAAAGAGATTTTAACTTTGACATACACCTGTGCAGAAATCTACACACAATAAAGGTACAACACATGAGATCCTATGCAGGTTTCCCATTGGCTGAAGAATGAGCTTGAAAACTTGTGCAAGTGAGCCATCAGCGAAGAAATCTTCTGAATAAGGAAAATTCATTCATTAACAAATATTTGTTGAGCTCGATGTGGAATACTTGGTGCTTTGGAGATGCAAAGAAACATAAATTACCAGTTCCTAGCCCTTACCTTATGGAAGTATGACTGTGAAGGTAAACAAAGTATAAGAATAAAAAAAGAAGTGTTTTCCTACTTGAGACCTGGCTTCCAGTATCAACTCTGCCATTTACTTTGTGACCTTGAACATGTCAAGTAACACCACATCAGTTTTCTTACCTATAAAATGGAGTATGGCTCTTCCTCCTCCTCCTCTTCCTCATCATCACCACCATCCTCTTCTTCCTCCTCCTCCTTTTCCTGCTCCTGCCGCTGCTGTTTTTCCCCCGTTCCCTTGAGCAGACCATCCTAGTGTCTCTTTTGTGAAGCAGCAGCTGAGGAGACCCCGGGACTTGCCATGGCCAACGAGAAGCAGAAGGAAGGAGTCAAGACTGAAAACAACGACCACATTAATTTGAAGGGGGCAAGGTAAGATGGTTCGGTGTTGCAATTTAAGAGGAAGAGGCACATACCACTTAGTAAACTAATGAAAACCTATTGTGAACGACACGGTTTGTCAACGAGGCAGATCAGATTCCTATTTGATGGGCAACTAATCAATGAAACAGACACACCTGCACAGTTGGAAATGGAGGATGAAGATACAATTGATGTATTCCAGCAACAGACAGGAGGCGCTTACTAAAAAGAGAATCTACAACTCCAGAACTGTGCTCCCAAGGAAAACAATACATTCACAATTAGAAAACCAAGATTTGGTTCATCCACATCGTGACTACTGCAGTATAGTTTTCTCTCTACTTTGATTCCCTTCCCCCATTCCTTTACTGTACATAAAGTAACTGGTGTATGTACACAGGCATAATGTGTTTGTTTTTTTTTTAAACTAAATGGGAGATGGCATGTTTTGATCATCATCAAATGGAGATGGGGGAAAGGAAAAAGCAAACTGGTTCTGTGAAAATATCCCTTTTCTCCATTAGTGGCATGCTCATTCAACTTTTTATATTCCAGTAAGTTATTTTGCTCTCACTGTTTAACAACAAAAAAACTCCACAAAAAAAAATCCTTGGATACCTTGCTTTTCTTTTATCATGGTAAAACCAAGGATGATTTTATAACTTTTTTGTACATAACTGTTACATGTAGGGCAATCTCTGTCTCTCAGCAGGGATAAATTATTATAAAGAAATTGATCCTAGATAGTTTTCCCTTTAAGTCAAACATCTTATTGTTTAAATAAACTTCTTGTTTAAGATAAAAAAAATAAAATAAAATGGAGTATGGCTAGATGACCTCTGAGCTTCTTTCTAAGTCCAAAATTACAGCACACACACACACGCACGCACGCACGCATGCACGCACACGCACATGCAATAGATGCTAAGTGTCTATGAGTGGCAGAATTATTAAATGCTATCAAATAGGCAGGAGAGAAAGATGACTTTTAGCTAATGAATCATAGGAGGACTTTTGTAGACAGAGCAATCTGAGCTGAATCCTGAATGATAAGTAAAATCTTGTAGGTAAAATACTCCAGGAAGAAAAGAATATGAACAAAGACTTCAGTACTTTGATGGATCTGTAACTTCATCCGTTTCATCAATACCTCTTGTGGTACAGATTGCAATTCATCTCTACTTTCTTATTCTATACAACTTTCGTCCATGTTGTCCCATAAATGTTTCACAAAGAGGTCCACTTTTCATGCTGGTAGTTTCCTTTCCTTCTGCTAATACTGCATGGGGACCAAGATAATATATAGTCTGTCCATCCATCACTCTTCCTACATGGTCTGCCCATGTCTTTTTCCAGTCATACATTTCTGTATCCTGTCTCTGAGCTTCCACTCCATTTCCTGGAACCATTTTCCTAGCCAGTCGGTTTACATACTACTTTTCCTCCACCCCCTTTTCAGTCCCCCTTTATTTTCATGCTAAAACACAAGCTTCTTGAGGGCAAGGACTGTCTTGCTTGAATTTGTATCCTCACCCCTTAGCACAGCACTGAACACCAAGTAAATACTTAACAAATAGTCTAGCTATCTGTGTATCCATTTCTTTTATACTCCTTCTTACCTAAAATTCATTGTTAATAACATGGTACATTCAGTTCATACCCACCATGCATCTCTCTATTGTTTTTCACATGGTTTTAAATTTTGAAACTTTGGAGACTCTGGAATTCCATGATAACATGATTATTGTATTTATAGAAGAATACTGGTGCTAAAAAGAGATTATTATTTTAAGGGAAAGCTTGGAGTCATTGACAATGCTGAATGATTTGCCAAATGCAATGTACTTGCTCTTTTTCTCTTATTTGGCTCAGCTTGCTGTCTGTCCATCTACAGTATCTGTCCAACGTATATGTACTGATGAACTAGCGCTATGGGTTGTCTATCCAACTGCATTTCACAGTAAACTTGGTTTTTCTAGTGTGGGTTGTTAGGCTGAATTTTTATGACTGTTTATGAATCTCTTTGGGGAGATTTTGCAATGTTATAGACCTTGATGCAATTAGCACAATGTCACCTACAAACAGAAGTACTTGGAAAACCCTCCTCCATGTAAAGAATCCCTGTTCCATTCTTTGTTTATTGCAAACTACAAGCAGAGATGCAGAGATGAGAAAAGTAAAAGGAGTGTTTAGTGGGAGGTGAAGACTTGGTTTTGGTAGGAATAAAGAATCTGTGTATAAGGGCAATGGGAGTTAAGGTTGGAAAATAAAGGCTATAAAAGACCTTGAATTCCAATGGAAGGACTTTGGATTTTATTCTGCAGGCACTGAGAATCCATTGATGAGTCAAATAAAAGTATTTGCTTTGTTTAAAAATAAGTTTTATCGATATTTTCTGTCTTCATATCACCTACATTCCCATTGTGTCTCTTCTCCACACCCTCCCAGAGTCATCCCTAATAATAAAGAAAAGAAAAAGAGAAAAATAGCAAAAAACTAAGCAACCAAGGGGAATGATATTAAAATCATTGTTCTTTATTATCTCTGGGCTATACTCCTTACTCTGCTCTCAAAATTTTTATAATTTCCCCTCACTGGATACCTTCTTTCCCTCTACCCCACTGCATTCCCAGCTTTCTAGTCTCCTTTTATGTGTTATCTTCTCCCCTTAAACTGTAAGTTACTTGAGGACAGTAACTTTCCTTTTGCTTGCATTTGTATTCTTTTATGGTTGTACTTGTATTTTAGTATAATACTTGGCCCATAGTGATCATGAAATAAATGCTTCTTGACTTGTTGACCTCCCCCCACCATGAGCTCCCATCTTTACAAAGAAGTGGAGGTTGGAGTGGGTTAAAATAAAATCATATTCCATTACATTCATATACTACAATTAGTTTGGCCATCACAACTGATGAGCATCTACTTTTAGTGTAATTCTTTGCTACCACAAAATGTTGTGCTATAAATATTTCAGTGTATATGGGGCCTTCCTTTTTTATCATTAAACTCCTTGGGGTTATGTGTCTACAAAGAAATCATTGGGTCAAAGAATATAGATATTTTAGTCACTCTGCATAATTTCAAATAGCTTTCCAGAATGGTTAAACCAATTCACAGCTCTACCAATAACTCATTAGTGTATCTATCTTTCCACCACACCCCCAACCCTAGCTATTGTAATCAGAATCATAGAATTTTAAAGCTGAAAAGGACACTAGAGATGATCTATTCCAATTCTTTTATTTTTAAATGAGAATCATGAGTCCTAAAGATGTTAAACAACTTGTTTAAGATTATAAAGAAAGTGTGGCAGCTTTGGGTCTAGAACCCAGGTATCCTGTCTCCTCATCTAGTGCTTTCTCCTTTATACTACTTTCTCCTTTATACTATACTTCCTCTGATGAAAGTGGTATTTTAAGAAAATTAATCTGTTTCAGTATGACAAATAAACTGAGTGGTGTAGAAGTATCTCTTACCTCTAACAGGCAAAGATTTTTCACAGGGAAAGAGTTGAGGCAGCCAGTCCAAGTCTATTGCAATAGATTATAAGGGTGGGGTCACTAAAGGGAATGAATACAATTGACATGATGGAAAGAAGAGATAAGACTGGGGGACTGCCTGGACATGATACGCCAAAGAAGAAAAACTATTCCAAGATAGAATTAAACCTTTGAACCTGAGCGACTAGGAAGTTTGTGAGGCAATTAATTAAAACAAGGAAATCAGCAGAAATAAATATTCTTTTACTGGATAACTAAATATCCTTCCAGCAACTATTTTGCCATCTCAAGTTTAAGAAGTTGAGATTTCACTAACATTCATTTCTTGTCTCTTATGATTCCCATTTCACGTGGAAGTTCTCAAGATTTTGGCTCAAAACAGAATTTTTTCTTTGGGAAAAGATGTCCAATCTAGGTAGCTTAAGAATGTACTGTTGGCAGTGCTATGAGAACTGAAAAATGGGCCAAGTCTCTGGGATGGCTTCTCCTGCCCACTTCTTAAGCACCTTGACTCTTTTAGCTCGATAGCTTTCTGGTTTGTTTGTTTTACTGTTAAAATCAGTCCGCTTCTAAATGGTATTTTAACACCACCATCCCCAGATAACCACTGCTCTTGCTTCTGCTGAAACTTACACGGTAGGTGGTGCAGAAAAGTGTTACGACTTAAACTAGAAGCGTGAAAATGATGGCTGGAATAAATACATAGAATGAAGCTGGGCTCAGGGGGAAAGTCGCTCCGAAAGCGGGTCTAGTCCTTTGGGTGAGTTGGATGCATGGAAATGAGCTTGCCCCAAGTTCATGTTCACACTGCATTTGGAAGGTCTCAGATTGCATCTTTCTATCGTTCTGTAAATTTCTGCCTGAAGACGATGTGTGATCAAAAGCAAACTGCAGGATGTCATATTTATGTCATGACAAATCTGTGAGCTCACAGTTAAACAATTGATTATCTGTCACAGCCAGCACATTAGGTAATGTGTTCCAGTCTACCAACTCTTTGCTGCTATGCTCTGCCTACCCCAACACCCTCCCAGAAAAAAAGGCATTAAAACTTGCATTTCAACTTTAACCTGGAGAGAGAAACTAGTTAACCTTTTATGCATTTCTATATATATGTATACACACACACATATACATGCACATATATGCATATGTGTGTATACATACCGACCTATATGTGTATGTGTGCATATACACATGTGTATATGTATGTATATATATGTATGTATGTATGCATGTGTGTATGTATAGCTACATATATATCATTGGCATGATGATGTGGGTAAGTATAAGGATGTGTGTGTGTATATATATATATATATTATATATATATATATATGTATGTATGTTTACCATGCCCTCAATTCACTTAGAATCATTGGAACATAGATTAATGAGGAAGACAACTTAAGTTCAACCTCTCCAGTTCACAGATAAGAAAAAAGGCCCAGAGAGAAATAACTTGCCCAGGGTTTCATATGTGTTAAGGAGCATAGCCAAGATTTGAACCAAGGTCTTCTGGTTCTAGAGAATGTTCTCACAACACCATGTTGCCAGTTAATTGCCCTAGAAAAAGTTCAGCAACTCCAGCTTCCATCTGTCTCAGTTCTATGCTGAGGAACTCTGTCAAGGAAATTCATCTCAAAGACTGGAAGATAGATGATAGAATAGATAGAAAATGATAGATAGATGAATGAATGGATTTGACTATGTGGATGGATGGACAGATAGAGAAAGAGAGAAGATGATTAGATAGATAGAGAATTGGTAAGTAGATAGAGAACAGTTAAATAGACAGATATAGATAGATAGAGGATAAGTAAGTAGAAGGTAGATGGATAGATGATAAATTACATTATATTTGTATTATATGGAGGTAGTATGGCATGATAATCCAAAAATATTATTGGTGCTTAATATTATATTGCTTCCTACATTCACTAACATATTTAATATTTCTCTTCGTCTTACCCACAGTTGCCAAACTGATCTCTCAGAAGCTTCAGGGGTTCTTTATTGCCTCTGAACTCCTCTGTTTTACATTTAAAGTCCTTTAGAATTCCAGTTCTAGTTCCAACTACTTCTTGTACACTTTAACATTACCATCCAATGGGCTTACTTGATATCCCTGGAGCTCACCACCTGCTCCTGCTCCTGTGCTTTTGTGAAGTTTCCTCCATGTCTGAATTGCTTTGAATCAAGCTTCAGCCTGAGGTCTTGGAATTCCTAACAACATTCATGCCTTTGCCCAGGCTCTCCCCTGGATTGTTTTCTAATTTAACCCTCATCTCTTGGAATCCCCTTCTCTATTACAGGCTTTTACGCAAGTCCTTCCCTGATACCTCCCACTGTTTGTGCCACCTCCCAAGTCACTTTTTGTATTCACTTAGCTATGTACATATTGCTTCCTTGTGGAAGGAAGGAATTACTTTCATGAATGTCTTTGTAATCCCAGAAACCTGGTACATAGTAGGTGTTTAATGAAGATTTGTTGAAATGAACTACACATTAAAATGTATAAATGTTGCAAGATTCTGGATGGATGCATGATCCCATCAGTGTGGATATTCCCTCCAAGGGTACAGATGAAGCTTGCCCTTCTTGGGCCCCTCTTGACAATTTCCTCCTAAAATTGGTCCTAAGGGTATACCTATTCTGGGAACCTTCCAAGAATTATCCTGATATCTTGAATATTCCAGTGGAGCACATAGTCTGCCCGCTGGTTATCCCTCACTCTTGCCAGACTAGCCTATTTTCTCTTTCAATCATACGTTTCTTTGCTGGCACCCTTTACCCTCTTTTTCATCCGTAATTCCTTCTTTGTTATCTTTCACAGCCTGTTCTCATCCATCATTTGGCTCTCCTTTGCCCTTTGGTTGATCTTCAGCCTCAGTTCTAAGACTCTGAGTTGTAAAACACCAGAAGAATCCAGTCATTAAAATGGTGAGCCTTTGTTCTAAGTAAAACACAGGGTTTGTTAAAAAGTGCAGTTTTCTACAGGCAGTTCATCCTGTTCTCCTCTTTCTGTTTCATTCTGGACCCAGTTCACTGTCTACCTGCAGCATCTGCCCCAGATCAGGGAATAGGAAAGTTAACACGGTGAAAGATGGTGATACAGAGGGTAGTAGAAAGGGTGGTGGATTTAAAGTTAGTGGACTTGCATTCAAATCCCAGCTCTGACGCTTCCTATTGATGTAAACTTGGGCAAGCGATTTAACCTCTTTGGCTCTCAATTTTCTCAGCTATGAAGTAAAGGGGTTCAACTAAATGATCTCTAAGGTCCTTTTCAGCTTTCAATTTATGATCTTATTAGCCCCTCCCCCCATCACCAAAACCAGTTGGCTTGAGATTTCTTTATTAAGGAAATTAAAACTCAAAAGTAAATGCTACCGTATCAAGGGGTCTTCCAGGAGCTTAATAATAGTTAACATTTACATGGTATTTAAAGGCTTACGAAGCACTTTGCAAATATCTAACCCTAGGAGATAGGTGTTATTTTTATTCCCATTATACAGATGGGAAAAGTGAAGCAGATAGAAGTCAAATGACTTGTCCAGGGCCACACTGCTATTAAGTTACTGAGGCTGAATGTCTACTTGGGTGGACTGGACTCCAGAACTAGCCCTCTATCCTTTGTGCCACCTTGCTCTTGATCCTTTGTTTTGGAAGAGTTCCAATGACATCATGATGGTGATGTCTTGATTCTCACGAATTTAAGTGAGGCAGAGTTGTACAAACTCATCATCTTCACTCTCTTTTCAATCATCAATGGCCAGGGGCAAGGCACAAGTCAGGATGACTGGCAATGGCCTGGGATACAGTAGATGACCATGGCATCTTCAATGTCTGGTCAAACTCTGAGTGTTCCATAGACTCTGCTTCAGCCACCTTCATGGCCATTGGAACAAATTGTTCTCATCCACTAATTCTGCTGGGAGAAGTCTTCACATGCTTTGGGTAGACATCCCTTTAACTCATCAACAGGTTTGAGGTCTATCAATTATCCTCAACCTGATTTAGCCCCTCTGCCCAGGCAGTTTTACTGGGGTGTAAAACTATAGCTTCTTGGAGCCATAGGTGAGAGTTGAGTGCTAGGTGGACACCAAAGTGGATGAGCAGCCCTGAAAAGGACTCAGTAAGCCCATGCCAGAGGTGCTAGTTTTCCTTAAACACCCTCCACAGCCTACTGTGCTACCTACCCGCCTGAGGAATTACTATCCACCTCCTTCTCCCTCATTTAGAATATTGTTTCATTTATAACTCTTTCAGCTATTGCCATTCCCCTGTGGTACCATTACTCAGCCTTTTGAGTTTGGCTTTTTCACAGACAATAGTGTTTGCCTTAATACAGGATTTTCTGGGGTTGACTGGAAAGAAACAATGCTGGAAGGAAGTGACCACAAATTATGCATTTCCTAACAAAAAGTGGCAAATTTGACCATTTCTTTGGGGGCATTTGCTGCTTCTTTCAGGACTAAAAAGTTGTTCAATAACAATAATTCCAAGATAACTGGAGATTTACAATAATTGTGGATGATTATATAAAAGCAGAACACAAAAGTGCCAGCTTCAAACTACAAAGCCTATGTTTCCTATGGGAAGGTACTGAAGATGAGAAAGATACATACTGGTGCTCAAAAAAGACTGATGATCTGTCCAAAAACTTAAAGAAATTTCCAATCTTATCTAAGTTTCCCTTGTCTTCCTGGAATCCAACTACAAAACAAAGAATTAGCCCCAGGAATGATGGTGGACAACGTCAATCAAAGGGCACTTTCCTTCAGAAGATATCTTTGTGTTCTCACCTGTATTCATATATTCATGGCCATTCAAGACATTTCTTTACAAATCAGTCTGACTGGTTGGCATTTTCAAAGTTGTCATCTTTGCATCTAGCACTTAATCAACATGGATTTTTAAGCTCCTATTATCCACCCATCAAAGAAGAAATGTGACGTAATGGATTTAGCTAGTAGATGCACATCAGATTTGAAGTGTGAAACAAGTTAGAGCTCACTGGAATATTCTAAGATGCCAGTGAACTAGAGAGCTCATCAACAGGCATGTTCCCACTGATACAAATTGTAACCCATCTATACCTACCTTTCCTATATAATGATTGTCCGTGTCCTTCCACAAACTTGTTGGGGGTTCTACGATTGCTGAGAGCAATCGTCTCTTTCTCTTGATGTTTCCCGATGGGGTATGGAAGATATCTACTTGCTCTTTCTATGTGACCATTCAGTCATGGAATAATTAGAGAATGATAATGAAATAAGATGCGAAGTTTCTATTACATATAAGTATCTTTATCTTTTTTCTTAACTACTTCTAACACAACTAATCTACAATTTAGTTTTAATATCAGTCTTGCAGAAAAGGATTTGTAACTTACCTTCATGTTCACCGAACACCTAAAACCTACTCTTTGCATAAGCTACAGTCTTCCTCTTCAACCTGAAGTTCACATCATTTTTTTCTAGTCATCTCAAGGTATTTTGCCTATTTCTCTTATTTTTTTTCTTCTTAGGAGTCCTTGGGATGTCCCTTAATATATCATGAACTCCAAGCATATTCTCCAATTATAGTTGTAATAGCATTGCCCTTTACTCTCTAGAAAAGTAGATTAAGCCTTGTTTGCCTTTTGCATACATAAGTTAACTTCCAATCATCATGTGTAAGTGAGCTTCCAATCATACCTGAGGTGTTTTGTATCCAGCCATATATTCGAAAAAATGCTGAGGCAATGCTCAGTATCCATGTAAGGGTCAGAGTTGGGGACAGAGCTCCTTTGAAGAAGGATATATGTGGTTCTGGAGACAATTGGGGAAAGATTCATGGAGCAGCAGACATGTAAGGGAAGCTAGCTCCTCAATAACTCCAATATCTAGCCCATCTCCCTAGAGACTGGTAGAATCTTTGAGTGAGACTGGGTCCTCTCAGTTTGATCTGAGTTCTCATGTCTCTCTCAATAAAGAACTCATGTCACTTTTGTATATTTTTGACATGTGTTAATATGTAGCTTAATAGTATATTGCTAACTAAAAGCATAATGACATATACTAACTTTTCCAATTTCTATCTGCTGTTTACTTGAATGAATGGGTTTACTCACTATTTGTGATGGTCTTTTGTGTAATCAATGTTTGGTGGGAAGTAGCTAAATTGGAAAATGAAATCTAGTGGCTACCTTCCCCTTTAAGAGCAATCAGGGAAGTAGCCTTCTTCCTCAACTAAACTCAGAACCCCTACACTACCAATATTTGAGGGGCTATGTTTAGTCCAATACATTTAACCCAACCACCTTGTTGGACATAGATTAGAAAAAGCACAAGCAGACACAGACGCAGTCCTTTTCCTATTCCCCTTAAGGGAGAAATCACCGTCTTCCTTGGAGGGGGTGGACTAGGTCTCATATCATATCTATTCATGCAGTCCAAGAGCTATATCTATACATTTAGACAACCCAAGTGGACATACCTGTCTTATATGGGAACATATATCTTACAAATACAGTGATTTCACATTGCCGTTTTCAGAATATGAGTATCGAGTTCCTTTAGAAATCATATTAAGAAAGAAAGAATTTTATGATGAAAAGTCAATTTAGAACAGAAACTTGAAAAAGTAGTTTTTACTACTAGTTTTTAAGTAGTTGTATCATGAAGAGCTTATAATCTGGGTAGGGAGACCAAACTAATATATAAAACGTAAAAAAATACATAAAACAATGAAACAAGGCAAAGCTACATCTATTTGCTTATACAACATGGATGAGTTGACCTATGAAGGCCAGTCAGTCTTTGAAGTAAGGGTCTGATATTCCCTGTCTGGTTTTCATCTGAGTGACCATGTGGCAATGTGGCCATGTTGCCATGTTGGCTGAGGGGTTTGTACTTGGTAATGGCAAAAAGTTTTCTAATTGACTGCTGAGCTAGAAAAACTGATGAATCAAGGGTTTTTACTTCAGAACTGAGTTAGTATACAAAAAGAGGAAGCCCTACCCTTTTTTGCTCTCTTTTGCAATTTCAAGGAGACAGATCTACTTTGAACTGCCTCTGTGAGGGAGGCTGAGAAGGAAGAACAGCTCTGTTAGGAAGGGGCTTAACACCGGCACACTTTTTTGGCTTAATATTGGGATGAAATGAGGCACTTACAAGTCATCAAACAGTTAACAAAAGGAGATTTACTTTACCCCAACATAGTAAAGATATTCAACTCTTATGTTCTGTATGTAGAACCAGTCCTCCTCATCTCTCATGGAAGTATGACAAGACATGATGCTTCAAGTAGTCTTCAGAGATGCACCAAGTCTAGTATATTCCAGCTCTGTATGGGTGGATGGGACTTTTTAATGTCTTCAGGTAATCAGTAGTAAGCTTCACCAAAGGAGTAGGAACCAATCAAGTCCAAAGTATGGCACTTGGACAGTCCAGCTGCTGTCCTTCATCCTCAATATATCACCAGCTTCCTTCTTTTCTGGTCAGAGATGTCCTCAATAATGCCATTTATTCCACTTACTGCTTGTTGGGCATCATTGGTAACATGCTGCAGCCTACTTAAACCCATTATGCATCTTTCCATTACCCTTGATTAAATGAAATCTTTGTGCTTCTGAGATACTGGTTTTCTATGATTTGCAACCATATATATTCACAGTGAGAATATTAGAGCTAGAGATATGGGCTTTGGAGGAAAATGCTGTTTCGGATCAGTTAAAGCACATCCTGATTTCACAAAAGCAGTGTAGCTCTCTCTCTCCCTCCTATTTGATGCTGGATTTATTTTCCATCTGCATTAACTGTGACTATGTATATAGAGAGTGTCCCAAAAGTCTTGGCATATTAAGCCTGTGTGCTGTATCATCCAACTGGGAATTTCCTATTGCTTATAAAGATCAAACATAATTGGCTCCGTTAGAACATAGCCACAAAATCCTTCCAATCAATACATTAATCAACAAGAATTGATTAAGTGCTTATTATGTTCCAGAACTACTGTGCAGGGAATACAAGGGCAAAAGGGAAACAGTTCCTGTCTTCAGGGACTTTACCTCCTTCATAGGGGAGATAACAACCTGAACATATACAGGGGATCCCCAAAGTCTTAGTGTACTTTTTAAGGCTTTGTTTTTTGTTCTTGTTGGTTTTTTTTAAAATAGCACTAAGATCTTCTTTATAAGTATTCATATAATACATACAAAATGAACACAACATAGTCTAGAGAAGCTTTGTATTCACAGGTGGCAGGCATTAGTAAAGGCTTCATATAAAAGGTGTTGCTTGAGCTGAGTCTTGAATGAAATCAGAAATTCCAAGAGACAATGGAAGGGAGGGAGTGAATTCCAGACACAGGGGAAACAACAAAGGCATGGAGAGGAGAAGTGGAGGGTCCTGTATGTGGAATGGTGATTAGACCAGAACAGTTGGATCACAGAGTGTGAGAAGGGAAGTCGTGTAAGAAGATGGAAGAAGTGGCCAAGCTGTGAAGAAATTTAAATGTCAGAGGTCATATTGGAGTCTAGGCACAATAGGGAGCCACTTATGTTTATTGAGGTGGGGGAGAAGGACGGTGATATGATGAGACCTGTACTCAGGAAAAACACTTTAGCAGGTATATGGAATATGGATTTGGAGACGGAAGAAGCATCAGGAGACCTGATAATGAAAGTCCAGTGTGCAGTTGGAAAAGGAATGAAAATGTAACTGTCCTGGACCATGAAGAGATAGTGTGGATACAGAAACCGCCAGGTTTGGCAACAGTTTGTATATGTGGAGTGACATCAACAAGTCTCTGACCCAGGGCATCAACATCCCGGGTATGGCTTTGTAGGGGCTCTGTCAGGGTGAGCAGGTGGGAGCTACAAAGTGTCTCTCTCTCTGTCTCTGTCTTT
>JAJHZJ010000369.1:807500-826324 GCA_023548195.1 Bettongia penicillata ogilbyi
AAGGGGGAGAGAGAGGGCCCTAAGTGGCCTCTGAGACTGACTCTGGGTCTACAGCTAGGATTCCAGGGGTACATTATTACGATGAAGATATCATGTAACCAGAGGCTAACTTTACAATTACAAGAAATGGACAATCCCCTACAAGGTGTGTTTTTAGCAGCTTTGGCAGCTAAGTGCACAGTGGTTAGAATGCCAGACCTGGGACCGGGAAGACCTGAGTTCAAATGTGGCCTCAGATATTGTGAGACTTTGAGCAAGTCATTTAACTCCTATTTGCCTCAGTTTCTTCATATGTAATAATTGCACTTCTCAGGGCTGTTGTGAAGATAAAATGAGGCAATAACTGTAAAGTGCTTAGCACAGTGGCTGTCACATAATGCTAGCTATTATTCTCACTATTTTTGGTAGTTAGATGTACAGTGAATAGAATGCTGGACCTGAAGTCAGGAAGACGAGTTCAAATTCAGCCTCAGATACTTAGTAGATATATGACCTTGGACAAGCCCTTCTGTTGGGCTCAGTTTCCTCAATTGTTAAAAAAAAATAAGGATAATAGCAGCTAACAAGTATACAATATTTACTATGTGCCCGCGACTCTGCTGAACACTTTATAGTTATTATCTCATTTGATTCTCACAACAACCCTTTGAGATAAGTACTCTTATTATCCTCATTTTAAATCAAACAGCCCACCAGATTTAGCGGCCTTGCTGAGCTGAATATTCCTTGGGCTAAGAGCTTGAAAACTTGGTCAAACATTCAAGCAAGTCAATATTGAGAGCAGACGTCCTGCAACTTTCCCTTTTTGCAGGTTATTTTTGAGAGATTTTTATTGCTATTTTATGTTTTCATATTGCCTACGTTTTCCTCTATATTTTTTCAAAGTTTTTTTTTTAAAAAGAGAAAAATAATTCATCAAAACTGATCAATACATTGGAAAAAAATCTGGCATTCAATGCGATGTTCTGCAAAAGGGTGGGGTTGAGGGAAGGGTCTTCTCATGTTTGTTCTTTGCAATTTTACACTTGTTAGTGATTTTAAGCCTGTTTTTCTGTGGCTGACATTAGTAAAACCGCTTAGGAAACCAAAGGAGGGAGAGAGATGGCAAGATGGTTGACAAGTTGAGAATATGTGTCCCTTTCCTGGAGGGACTTGGGTAAGAAGAATTATGTATAAGAACAGCATGATGGAACCAGTCAGTAGTTGGCCAAAACTCTAGAGCCCAAGGGAGAGAAAGAAGAAGGAAACAGGAAAACGGCTGAGCGCAGTCTCTGGAGGGAAATAGCTCATACCAGTAGGTGACTCCATGTACACCCCACCATCAACTCTCTTTTTTAAGATCTCTCTAGCCGTTCTCTAGAAGGTCCATTTTCTGCATACCCCCTATGCTGGTGCCTAATTCTGCTCCTGCCCAGACCTAAGATGGCATCACCCACATACAGTCCCCTAGACAGCTGTTTCCAGAAGACTGGAGGACTGGAACACAAGTGCAAAGTCTATGTTGGCCTCTATGTTGTTGGGAGCAGCTTTTTGCCATAGACTATGTAGCCAGAATTGTTGGTCTCTTTAAGATAGTCTGTACCTACAGGAAGCTTTTTGCTGCATTTGTGTATGAGTGAAGGTAATTCTTTCACTCACATTAGGGCAGGGAGAAGAACAAAATCAATCATGTTACCCCACCAGAACTTGGCAGCCACCTTCTTCCCTTTCCTGGACATCTCAATACTCAAACCCTTTAACCTTGGGCCATATCTCCATGCCCTAAAACATATTCATGAACAGGAGAATTAAGACTGTTTTGTTGTGGTTTAGTCATTTTTCAGTCATATAAGACTCTTTGTGACCTCATTTGGGGTTTTCTTGGTAAAGAAATTGAAGTGGTTTGCCATTTCCTTCTTCAGCTCAATGAGAAAACTGAGGCAAACAGGGTTCAGTGACTTGTCCAGGTCTAGTAAGTGTCTAAGACAGGATTTCAACTCAGGAAGAAGTGTCCCCTTGACACCAGGCCCAATATTCCATTCACTATGCCACCTAGGTGCCCAAAATTGTATCTTTGGGGGGTAGGGGACAGGGAAATTCAGTCCCTTCACCTATTTTTCTAGGCAAACAACTGAGCCTATTTTCTACAGTGGCTCTTCTGGGTGCCTCAAAGATAAGTGTCTGAGTGACTTCGTCTGGTCCTGTTTCAAAGCCCCTTCTCTCTAGCTGGACCTCCCACCACCTTCTTATTTCCACATGACAGACACCTCTAGCTCTTGGCTTGTTTTCAGAATAAAGATGACTGACACCTTGAGTCCGATATTTGATCAGGCCTTTCTCCACTCAAGTTGCCAGCTCCATCCATTTCCCCAGGTACACTTTCAGCTCATCCAGCTATCCCCACCCTCCAGGGAAGATACTTCCCAGAATCTGATGTACAGTTACAACAGGAAAAAAAATACTTGACAGATACAATGATATGGACGTTTTGATAGGCAGTAAGAGAAGAGTTGTTTCCTCAGAGAGGGGAACCAAAGATAAACTTTGCCTCCTGCACAATTATTCTTCTCCGGATATGGAACTGCCATTCACAATGGGCCAGGGAGAAAGGACCCCCAGAGGTAAATGGGACCATTTGCATAATATTTTTCAAATCTAGCAAAAGTCTCTAGGGAGTTAAAGAAATGAGGTCCTTTGGATTTCCTGATTTCTCACTGCCAGTGGGAAGTGGTGGTTCAGCATTCCAGGCCCAAAGCCAGTCATTGGAACTGACAAGTGCTTGCCCTGGCTTCTCTCACATCAAACAAGTTAGAGCAGTCCAATCAGCCCAGTCACAAGGAAAAGAGTGTTTGGATTTTTCCTGTTGTTGGGTTTTCCCCCCATTTACTCAGGCCTGGATCTCTTCGGGTGGAATGTTACCAGCAAGAATAGGCAGGTGGCAAATTCAAGCAATTAGCAAGAATCAGAACTCTGCAGTTTTGAGAATAATTAATGCTGTCTCCTAATCTCTTTCCTCTGGGGGAAACTTTGCATATTGCTTAAATGAAATGTCACCTGATGCCTAACTGCTTCTTGAACCTGACTTGAAATGACTTTTCAGCACTGCTAAAAATGAAGTCCTATTTAAGAAACTCTTCTTTATTTATTAGCAAAGACATCCTATCCTTAAGAAAAAGAGTTTTATCTGTCTCTTCTTTTTTATTAGTAGCTAGGTGTCTCAGTGGATAGAGTGCCAGACCTGGCGTCAGGAAGACTCCTGAGTTCAAATCCAGCCTCAGACACTTAATAACTGTGTGACCCTGGGCAAGTCACTTAACCCTGTTTGCCTCAATTCTCCATGAGCTAGAGAAGGAAATGGCAAACCACTCCAGTATCGTAGCCCAGAAAACCCCAAATGGAGTCACAGTCAGACATGGCTAAAGAACAAGAAATTTATCTTTTACATAGACATCATTTCCTGACATATATTCCTCTTCTCTATCGTCTAGCAAGGAAAAATAATTAAGCAAACCTGGAACAAAATTACTATCCATGCAGAGATCTAAAACTGGAAGGGAACTTCAGGGTCATCAGACGCAACTCCTTCATTTTCATGTGAAGAAGCTGAGGTTCAGAGAAATTAAGCAATTTGCTTAGGCTCACATAGCTAATTCTCATGGGCAGGGTTTGAGTCCTTGTCTTCTTAGCTTTAAGTCCAATGCTATAGATATTTTTGCAGCCATGTATGGCAACATATGCAACATTTCATACCCATAGTGCTCAATCAATGAAGCATTTGTTAAGCATTTACTACTGGCCAGGTGTCAAGTAGGTTCATCATTTCTTTTCTAGGACCAAAATGAGTCATTCCATTGAATAGTGAGTCAGCTGCCTTTTACTATTGTCTTCATTTATATTATTTTCGTCATTGCATCTATTCTCCTCCTGTTTCTTCTTTTTGTGCGGTGTTACAGTAGAGAGCTGGACCTGAAGTCAGGAAGACCTGAGTTCAAATGCTACCTCTGACATTGACTTTGACCCTGAGCAAGTCACAGTTTCCCCACATATAAAATGGGGATAATAATAGCAGGGTTGTTGTGAGAATAAAATGAGAAAATATTTGTAAAGTGCTTTGCAAACTTTAAAATTCTATATAAATATTAGCTATCATTATTAGTATTATAGATCTAATTCTCACTGAGCAGAACTTTTTGCTGGGGTGAAAATGATAGAGACTATGGAGAAAGTGACCACTCTTTCTTAGAATTTCCTGTCGAGAAAGAAAAGGAAATTAAGGCATAGTCTGACTTGCAGTCTAGAATTTTAAAAGGGGTTGAGAGAAAAAGTGGGTAGGTTTCCATTGTACTAAAATTCTACAGGGCAAATCAGCCCAAGAAGGATGGGAAGCTCTTAAAACTGGAACTCAAGAGACACCAAGAAAAGCAATGCAAATGGGGGTGGGAGTGGGGGTGAGGAGAAGGGGCTGTCTGAAAACACCAATTTGGATATACAAGGAACTCACAAACAAATTTAGGTTTTTAAAGATGTGAAGAACATGGAAACAAGGAAATCTAGCAGAAGATGAATACAAAGCATGGCTTAGTACTATCAGAATAGTATCAGAATGAGCTGAGGCTGGTGAGAAAAACTAAGGATAATAAAAAGGAGAAAGAGGAATGGGAAAGAAGAGATCAAACTTTTGTTGAGGGCACACTGGATAATGATACCTGGTGACAGGGAGGGGCTGAGCAGTTCCGTTCTTATGTTCCTTCTGTTCTTTGTCCATGGAGAATAATGTTAGAAGAAAAAACGTGGCTCAAGATAAATAGGGCAGCTAGGTGGTACAGAGTGCTGGGATGAGAGCCAGGAAGACTCTGAGTTCAAATCTGGTTTACTAGCTGTGTGACCTTGAACAATCATTTTACCCTGTTTGCCTCAGTTTCCTCATCTGTCAAATGAGCTGGAGGTGGAAATGGCAAACCACGCCAACATTTTTGCCAAGTAAACCCCATGGATAGTATGGTGCATGGGTTCACAAAGGGTCAGACAGGTCTGAACAACTGAGTGACAAAAGCTCCATTCAAGAAAAATAAAGAGAAAATAAGAAAGACCCAGTAAAAATCACCAGGCCTTTCATCTGGGCCTTTTTTAACAGGATTACAAAACCGGGAGATCAGACAGGAATGTTGTGGATATAGTTTGCCTAGATTTCAACAAAGCCTGTGATAAAGCATCTCATGGTATTTTTATGGGAAAAAGATGGAGAGATGTGGACACAATGGATTTGAAGCTGCTTAAATAGCAGGGCTCAGAGAGTAGTAATGGTTCAAGGCCAATTTGGCAGAAGATCTCCAATGAAGTGAGTGCCCCAGGGAGATATGCTGAGCCCCAAATATGAATATTTTTCTATCAATGACTTGGCTAAAGACATAGATGGCATCCTTTTCAAATTTGAAGATAAGACAAGACAGAGCAAGAGCTAACACTTCGGATGACAAAGGCAGGATCCAAAAAGATCCTGACAGGTTAGAAGATTGGCCTGAATCTAATAACATAAAATTTGATAGAGAAAAATGAAGTCTTACATTTGGATTAAAAAAATTGACTTTACAAGTATAAAATGATGGAAATAGTGATGAATGATAGCTCATCAGAAAATGAAAGGGGAGGTTTTCACAGGTTTCAAACTCTATACAATTCAACAGTGTGGTAGGCAGCTGACAAGCTAAGACCTCCTTGGCACTTCCAAGATAGCTCCAGCTTTCAGGAATGAGGTAAAGGATAGCCCTATCGTCCCCTGCCTTGGGCAGATCATATCTAGAGTATGTTCTGTTCTGTGCATCACCTTTTAGGAAAGATAGA
Organism: Bettongia penicillata ogilbyi; assembly: GCA_023548195.1. Lineage (NCBI taxonomy): Eukaryota > Metazoa > Chordata > Mammalia > Diprotodontia > Potoroidae > Bettongia > Bettongia penicillata. Next base: position 813,321 of record JAJHZJ010000369.1, read on the forward strand.
GATAGGCTGAATGCAGAATGGTGAAGGTTTTGAGTCTGGGACCTTTGAGGATTGATTAAAGGAAAGGGGGATATTTAACTTGGAGAAAAGAAGACTCAGGAGGAACATAATAGCTGTCTCCAAGTATATGAAGGATTTTCACATGGAAGAGGGATTGAATCTGCTGTTTGGTCTCCAGTGGGCAGAACTAGAAGTTTCAAAAAGGCAAGTCTAGGCTCAATAAAAGGAAAAACTCCTTTACAATTACACATGTGGAATGGACCCAGGTGGTGGCTCTCACCATTGGAGGCTTTTGTGTTTGCCCTTTGTTCTCAAAGAGGACCATGGCATCAGGGAATGATGACATGACTAGTGGTTGACTTGGATTTGAGGGAGAGAGGGTTGTGGAAGGTCACCAACCTCACTTTCTCCTCCTGAACCATCTGGGACCAGTGATCAAATATTCATCAGGATGACTGGAGATGGCTGAGGATGCAATGGGAGACCCTGGTCCTTTTAGGCTAAGGCCTTTTCAGGTTCTCACTTTTGGTGAGATAACATTCATTCAGTGAATAGGCCTCTTTAAGAAGTAAGTCAAGGGAGGGCCCCTGTAATAAGAAAAAAAGAAAAAAAAATCAAGGTGAGAGAGGAAGGCCCTCGGGGCTGCTGTTCCAGTGAAGGAAGTTTTTAAGCAAAGGCTGAATGACTCCTTGCTGGATCTCCCTATCAAGAGATACTTCCTAACATTCCCTGTCACCAGGGGTCTTCAAGCAGAAAGAAAAATGCCGGATGAACACTTACCAGGGATGTGATTCTTTTCAGGGCATGGATTAGACTTGACATAAATTCTGTGGTTGTGTGAAGTTCATTCTTTAGTCTTAAGATTTTATTACAGGCAAATGGTGAAACACCTAGCATTATCAACTATTTACACTTTAGAATGAATGATACAGAATGTATCAGGTCCTTTCCTAAAGCAAGTTTTCCTATAGCAATAGGAGGGGAAAGGAAAATGCATGAAAATGCCATATGCCCGAGGGTAGAGGGAGAGAAGAGTTTGCCTCATTGGGAGAAAAGGTTCTGGAATGGGAGACTGGAAACACTTGAAAACAAACTGTATGTCTACTTCACAATTCTGCTTCAGGCCAGCCCCGGTTGCCAAACGCTGTGCCATGGGAGAAAGAAAATGAAGCAATGTCGGTAATGATGCATCCAAAGGAAAGGCTAAAAATAGCCATGTAGCTGGCAGAAAAAGGGAGGGAATGAAGGTATATGGGGGTCTAATCTTTGTGAATGAGACTAGCTTCAGTTGTGGAGTTACACCTGGTAAGCTCCTGCAGTTCCAATTTCCACTTGAAACTTCAGGGTCTTCCCATTCTCCCCCAACCCGCAATGCCTAAAGAGCATTCCATTCTTGGTGTTCTACTTTGTTGAGTGTTTTATATCTTCCTCTGGGTATGAAAATCGTCTATAATACTCAGGTCAACCAAGCCCCACAAGCCCAAGTTTAATTGAGTCACCATGATATTTGATAGAACACCTTCAACAGCTTCGCACACTATAGACCTTGACTATACATGAAAAGTAGAGTCAAGGTTGGTTAAAAGCTCATGATTATTTACTATAGCTCACCAAGATGATGTCCTGAAAAGCAGGTATCCCTGATGACTCGTTAAACCAGATAAAGACTGACTGAAAAAACAAAGAATAGGATTTCAGAATGTAAAAGCTGGAAGGAATCTTTGAGATTATCTGGTTACAGGCTGTCAGACTCACATATGTAGAGCCAAAAGAGAATCAAAGATCATTGAGGCCAGCCTCTTCATTTTGTAGGTAAGGGAAAATAAATTTACTTGCTCAAGGATACACAGTTTATAAGTAGGACTGTCTGGTTTTGAATCTAGGACCTAGACCTATGGGCAGTGGGTGGAATGCCATGCCTAGAATCCAGAAGACTTGAGTTCAAATCAGGCCTCAGACACTCACCAGCTATGTGATCTTGGGCAAGTCATTTAACCATCTGCCTCAGTTCCTTATCTGTAAAATGAACTAGAGAATTACAATGAATAAAAAGTTCAAGAGATGTAGTTTCTAGGTAATCATTTTATTAATCATTGTAGCAATAATTAATAAAGGTGGCACTCTCAAATGCCAAAGAATCCCTTTTGGAATTTACTCAAGTCATATATGCCCTGGGAAGCATGAGTGTTCCTGAGGGTGGCAATCAATTCTAATTTGTTAACAATTAATGAGAATGAAAACTATAATGAGAGGTGGGATTATTCTAATGAGGGGCTTGGGGATAACTGATCACTCTGCCTTGGAGTAAGAGACTTCTCTTAATCAAACTTCTTTTCCCCTCTGCCCCGCCCAGGGTGATCTAGACAAAAGGGGGTCCACCTCTACTCATGTCTGGCTGAGTTTCCATAATGGGCTGGAATTACTTTAGACTAAATCCTTTGTAAGGTTCTACAGTTGAGTGGGATCTCCCACCCAAATTAAAAGATATGCACCAGGATTTGGGTAATCTCATTCATTAACAACGCCCTCAAGAAACTGAACAATCTACAGACTTCTGAAAACATCCTGGCCCTAATTCAATAATTGGTTATAAATACAAGAGATAAGTAATCATTTTTCGCAGAAGGAAATGGGAAAACTACTGCAGTATCTTTGCCAAGAAAACCCCAAATGGGGTCAGGGAGAGTCAGACATGAGTGAAAATGACTGAACAACAGACAACACTACCTATCCTACTGTGTGCATCAGCGACCTGAGGTCAGTGTTTAATGGGAAGGGGAGATGATTGAGGCCCAGAAAACTGAAGTGACTTGGTCAATGTCACACAGGTAGTATGTAGCAAAACTAAGATTCTATTTCAGGTTTTCTGACTCTAAATCCAGAGCCTTGACCTCCAAATATGAGATCTCTCAGGAGTCATCGGTAAAATAAACCAAAGGAAATGGCAATCACTCCAGTATCGCTGCCAAGAAAATCCCAACTGGAGTCATCCTGAGTATTTTTCTCAGCTGTCTCTCACTATGCCTGCAATGCTCTCCCTCCTTGCCTCCCTCTCTTGACCTCCCTGGTTTCCATCTAAAATTCTACCTACCACATGAAGCTTTTCCTTATCTCCCTTAATACTAGTGCCTTCCCCCTTTTGGTTATCTCTCATTTATTTCAAATATCTTATTTGTACCTAATTGTTTGCCTGTGTTCTCCGGGCTTTAGACTGTGAGCTCCTTGAGAGCCAAGACTGTTTATTACCTTTCTTTGTGCCTCCAGTGCTGAGTGCAGCACCTGCTGCATAGTAACCGCCTTTAAAATTCTGGTTGACCAATTATAGAAATGAAAAAATAAACATATAGGCATTGGTTATCTTCTGTGTTCTTTTTTTTTTCAATTTGCCCTGTTTTCTTTCCCATTTTTTAAGGATCTTACTCTCTTTACAATGTCTTGAAAATCTTTGCCTGAATGCCCTCAAAGTTTGAAGTCCTGATTTCCTCTGTATGTATTTTATTATAGAATTATAGGATTTTGAATTTGAAGGGATTTTAGAAATCATCTGCTAGGACTCCTTCATTTTCTCGTAGATGGGAAACATAGGCCCAGAGACCAGAGTGCCATTTGTCCAAGGTCATTTGGTGGGATTTGAACAGCCAGTGAAATTTCCACAGCCTCTCTTCCTAATCTTCTGAAGCGCCAGCATCCCTTCTTCACATTCCAAGGTGGTGGAAACCAAATGCAGCTGTTGCTATAGTTCAATCATTTTTCATCATGCCTGATTCTTCATGGACCCGTCTGGGGTTTTCTTGGCAAAGAAACTGGAATGTTTTGTCATTTCCTTCTCCAGCTAATTTTACAGATGAGAAAACTGAGGCAAACAGAATGAAGTGACATGTCCAGGGTCACACAGATTTGAATTCAGTAAGATCTTCCTGCCTCTGGGCCCTGTGCTCTCTCTATCTGAGATGCTCAGCTGTCCCAAATGCAGTAGGGTTCTACTATTTTTACTGATAAGAAGGTTCATAGAAATGCCTGTAGATATGTTCCATTTAACCTCCATTTGTTGCTCTCATTCCAGTTCCATCTACAAAAGCTCTAAGGATGACTTCGTTTAGTAAGATCTCACACCAACCTTTCTCTGAGTTCATTTTCCCCTTTTCTGTTTTCTACTTTTTATGAAGCAATGCTGCCAGTAATCATCCTCTGATATGTTTGTCAAATGAGTTTGTACCCTAAATCAAGGCTTCTTAAACTTGTTCACTCCTGACTGTTTTCACATTTCAGCAACGTTGACTGTTGGCACTGAGTGGCCTGAGGGCACGTACAGTGCAAAGTGTGCAAGTTTTGTGTTCAAAACCAAGGTTGTCATGAAGCTACCTGATGCAAGTTAGGCAAGCACTGCCAGAAACACCTTGAATTACCCTTTTGATTTTTAATTAATTTTTGGTTGTGCGTTCAGAAACCTTTTTATTGCTGCCAAATTTTTCACTATCCTATATACTATTAATACTCACATTTAAGAAATGCTGCTCTAAACCAGTGCTGTTCATGGCTACCACTTAGCTAAGAGACTGATTATTGGCTCAACGAATACTAAATATAATAATAGTTAGCATTTGTGTAGTGTTTTAAGGTTTACAAAGAACTCAATCTCACATGATCTTCACAACAGTCTTGTAAGGTAGAAATTTATAGTGTTCCTATTTTACAGATGAGAAAACTAAGGCAGAGATGTTAAGCAATTTTCCCAGGATCACTGAGTAAGGAAGTTAGGAAATATCTAAGAAAGGACTTGAATTCAAATCTTTCTGACTCCCAGGCCAGCACTCTAAGAGATTGTAAAATCTGGCCTCTTCCTGCCTCCTTATTGTGGCAACTGTTCTATATTCGTATAAACGGAAAGAAAAATGTTAAAAAGTTAAAAAAGTTTATAAAAGAAGGAACAATGACTAGCCAATTTGACCAAGTGGAAAGAGGCTAAACAGTGTAAAGTTACTACACCTGCCTGGCATACTGAGGCAAAGGGAAAGTTGTTAGATTTCTCATAAAACTCAGAGGATGAGCTTCTTCAGGCCATAGGACTGCACTTGGGGAGTAAACTGAGCCCTGTGTGAATATCAGGAGAGCTCTGAGCAAACTGATTTTTCAGTAACCACTTATTAGGTGCTAATGCATACTATACTAAATAAAGAGCACCAAATCTGCAGAGAACCTTGGAAGCCATGGGACAACTTGGTGGTGCAGTGGATTAGAGTGCCAGGTCTGGAATCAGGAAGATTCACCTTCCTCAATTCAAATCCAGTTTCAGGAACTTACCAGTTGTGTTATCCTGGGGAAGGCACTTAATTTTGTTTGCCTCAGTTTACTCCTTGTTCCTGTAAAAGAAGTGGAGAAGGAAATGGCAAACCACCCCAGTATCTTTGCCACTTTATTCAGCCACCAGTTCATACATTTTGTATGTTCCTTTACTTTTTGATACTATGTTGGATGAAATGTTTGTGGGTTTTTTTTTTTAATTTTTCCAAATGGGACATGATTGGAAAATGACAAACTAACCTTGGAGACCAATCACCTTCATGTCTGGGCCTCAGTTTTCTCATCTGTAAAATGAGGAGGTTGGACTAGAGACCCTCTTGAGTTTCTTACAGCTCTAAAATTGTCATCTTATGACCTCTCAGGTCCCTTCCGGTTCCAAATCTATGATCTTATTATGATCCTACGTACTCCTCACTGAGGTTGAAAAAAGATAATTAAGATACTTACAATTTCAATAGAGTAGACAAAAGCAGATACACAAATATCCAATTAATATGTAAGCATAAAGCAAAATAGGATTTGATAAGAGCCAAAGAACACATAATGCTTTATGCAGGGTCCTTTTGAAGGAAAGGATTTCGGATAGTACCTAGAGAATCGTTCTCTCTCTCTCTCTCTCTCTCTCTCTCTCCCCCCCTTTTCCCACCCCCCCCCCCCCCCCCTCATCTCTCTCTCCCTCCTTCTCTCCCTCCCTTCTCCAAAGGCTATCAGTTTCTAAATTTTAAAACCTGAGAGGGGACCAGGAAGTAACATCCATTCTGCAGAAAAGGGCCATCTATGAACTGCTTTTTTATAGTTAGAACAAATAACAGATACCAACATCCTGTCTCTCTCTCTGCTCTGGGGACTCTACTACATAGACACACACACACATACACACACACACACACACACACACACACACACACACACACATTCCACCTTAGTTTCTTAGATTTAACTCCTCTACCTTGTGTTTTTAGTCATTTTCAGTTGTGTCCAACTCTTCATGACTCCACTTGGGATTTTCTTAGGAAAGATACTGGAGTGGTTTGCCATTTCCTACTCCAGCTCATTTTGCAACTGATTAAACTGAGGCAAACAGGATTAAGTAGCTTAGCCAGGGTCACACAGGAAGTGTGAAGTTGGATTTGAACTGAGGAAGAGGAGTCTTCCTGACTCTAAGCCCAATGCTCTACCCACTGTACCACCTAGCTGTCCTCTACCTATGAAATGTTAGTGATTAGTTAGCAGATCCATGAGTTTTTGAGACTATCCTTGGGGATACTTTTCTCTCCAGGACCATCCAGTGACTCACCCATTCATCAATCAGAGGACCACATACTGACTCTCAAGTGTACAACAGGGATGTCCCATCTACATGCTGTATAGTCAAAACCATTCATGGCTGTTGTCATTTTAAGGAAATCCAACATATGAAATAAGACACGTTCTTACATTCTGCATGTGATATGGAGGTTGGTGACAGAAAATGAAGCATCAAGTGGCAGGGCAGAGGGGGATGAAAAGCAATTTTGCCACCCCAAGTCACCTTATAAATATGTGATTTTAAACACTCAGCCCAGGAAAACTGAAATCACTTCCTTATGTGGGTTTTGGTTGGGTTTTTTTGGTACTCTTTTAGAAACTGTTTTCCTTCACCTTTGGAAAATGTAAATTGACAGCACACATAGGCAATCTGGAAACCACTTCAATTAATGTAAAAATAAAACAAAACTGGAAAATGTGAAAATGTCAAACCCTTATTCAAATACCAGACATGTCACTTAATGGAGAGTCTTTGAAGATTCACATAGTTAAACCCAAGGTACTGAGGTGCTTGGTGTACATGTTTTTAAATGCAAAGTCAAGAGGAAAAAAAGAAGAAATGAACTGGGAAATGTAGGGAAAATTATTTTGCTATATGCGCCCCAAAATGTGGTAAATAAACAATGAGAAGAGATATGATTTTACTCTTTGGATGCTATATAAGGTCTCTAGAGCTATGCAGCACTCCAGTAGTGTGTATTATGTGGAGAAAAAAGGCCGACGTAATTAACCATCAACAACAGAATCCTCCACATGTGTCTAGTCCAATAGAAATCACCTTCACTACTAATTTGGAATTTGGGACTAGAGCCTTTTATTAAACTACTTATGCACAGCTTTTCGTACATCAGAATATATAATCATGCATCAAATACTGACTATTGTATTAACTGCAATGAGACTCAGTTAGAGAACCTCAATAGGGCATTTCAAATGTCCTTCTTCTCAATTTTACCCACAATACCATGCAATGCAACTTAATTTTGATATAGAGTCTTTCATAAAAGCCCTATCTCTACCAAGTCAAATAATACTATTACAAAATTTAAATGGAAAAACAAAAGCATAGCCAAGGAATGAAAAATTAAGAGCACAGGGGAGCCAAGACATCTTCAAGTAAAATCAGGAAATAGATAAAATATCAATAAAGCAGTAAGAGGCAGGAAATCTGTTTTCAGATAGCCAGGCTATTTGAATGAGTAGAATAGAAGTTGTGGAATGAATCTGTAAAGAAGGGAAGAAGAGGGAATCAGATAGGGAGCAGGAAAAGAAGAGGAGAGGCAAAAGTCAACAATACAAAGCAAAATGAGCATTTTTCATTGGATCCTACATCTGCCTTCCCTTTCTACTGACATAGTTGTATTTTTTACAAAGGTAGTCAACTGGAACATCAAATGAGTACCATATGCAAAGTATTTTGCAAATCTTAAAGTGTTATATAAAGGAAATTATAGATCTGGTCTCTCTATTATTTTATAATAAATTAAAGAAATATATATATTAAGAACCTACTGGTTGGTTGGTGATTGCCTTTCGTTCTTGAAAAGGACCAAAATGACATCACTATGATAAACTCAAGTTTCAGTGTGTCCAACTGTGGCTGATCAGACCAACATGAGCTTGGAATGCTCTATCATAGGTTGGGCACAGATAGTCCAGGTGAACACTTGGGGTGGATACCCCAAATTTGCACATCCTACATTTTCTTTGTGCTGTTTCAATTCTGTTTTGCTCATAGAGCACTGCACCCTTTCTGATGTGGGCATGCCATGATGAGCAGTCCTCTGCCAGTGTCTCCCATGTCCCACAGTCAAATCCAAAGTTTTTGAGAGCGACCTTAAGAGTGCCCTTGTATCACTTCTTCTGACCACCATGTGATTTCCTGCCCTATGAGAGTTCTCCATAAAATAGTCTTTTTGGCAAGTGCACATTTTGCATTCGAACATGGCCAGCCCATCAGAGCTGCACTCTCTGAAGCATAGTTTGAATGCTCAGCAGTTTGGTTCAAGCAAGGACTTCAGCATCTGGTACCTTATCCTTCCAGGTGATCCTCAGAATCTTCCTAAGAAAGTTCAGATGGAAGTGATTCAGTTTCCTGGCATGACACTGATAGACTGTCCATGTTTCACAGGCATACAACAATGAGGTTCAGTACAATGACTCTGTAGACCTTTAGTCTGGTAGTCAGTCGAACACCTCTTCTCTCCCATACTTTTCTTTGGAGCTTCCCAAATACTGAGCTAGCTCTGGCAATGTGTGTGTCAACCTCATTGTCAATATGTACATCCCTGGAAAGTACGCTACCAAGGTAAGTGAACTTATCCGCAGCATTCAAAATTCTCTATTTGTTGTAACTGCTGGTTCCGTACAAATGGTGTGGTGGTGGCTGATGTGTTAATTATTAGGCCAGAATTAGCACAGGCAGCATCCAAAACTTTCTGCTAGGAAATAAAAAGAGTAAAAAGAATCTCTGACCTGAAGAAGCTTACATTCTATTGAGGAGTTGCATATTAGGAAGACTAAGTCAATATTAAAATATTCTCTTATAAGTAGACAAAAAAAGTTGACTTTTTTCCTTAGGAAGGGGCAAAGGAATTGCATCATCCATCATTTCAGGCTTTTGGGGTTCAAACTGAATGAAACTATGAAGTAAAGTACAGAAGAGACTCCACATGTGGCCCAAGGGACCTGAATTGAATGAACACCTGATTTTTTCAACTAAAATCTTCACCAAAGTTTTTGTTTCTTTAAGAAAAAAAAGAAGACTACACAGTGAGATAAGACTCAGATCTACAGCTTTTCCATAACTGTTGGACCAGGAGAAAATCAGAGCATCAAAGTTTCCCATGCTAATCCTAAACCAAGTCAATATTTCACTAGGTTCAAGTCTCTGCAAGAAACATGAAATAAAAAGGACCCAACGATTTATGTCCCCAAGACTGAAGAATTGATTTAATATGTCTGACAAAGTGCTATTTCTGCCTCGTCGTTTCTTTTCACAGTCCCTGAATCACTGCTCATGAACCTCCTTGCCCTTATTGTCCCTTGGGTGCTTGCAAATGCTCTTTTTGTTTGGGGCCATTTTTAATGACTGTCTATGTAAGTCACACATACTAGGTTACACGAAAAGAACCAGCACCTGAACAACAGAGGCGTGACTTGAAGAGTTAGGGAGGTTTCTGAGTCCAAAGCAAGGTCACAGGCCAGAACCAAGGAGACAAACTCAAATTAGGACAACCATGAAGAGAAATCGAGATGCTCAATAGATCAGAAATCAAGTAGTTAGGAAAAGTCCAGGAGAACATAATTACCAGAGGAGAAAAGGATAAGGTGGGTGGTCAAACACCCAGGACAAAAAAATCAAGAACCTGGTTCAGTCAAAAAGTCTTCGTTAATCACTTACCACATGGAAGATTCTGTAATAAAATGTTGCAGAGTTGAAGAAGCACCACAGGACAGATGTAAGGCACTGGGAGGGAGAAGAACTCAAGTACCTTTCTGAGAGATGCCTCCTGATGGCAGGATCTGAGAAGCAGTCTGGCGTGGTAAGTGGATGGAAACTGACTTTGGAGTCAGGAAGACCTAGATTCATGGCCTGCCTCTGAAACATACCAATTCTGTTACTTAATTTTTAAGCAACTCTTAGAGGCTTTGTAAGTTTGTGAGTTGCCAAAATGCATCGATAGAGAGAGTTTCCAAACTGATTAAATTATACATGGAGCTAAGAGGCAGGATAGTATAGTGGAGAAGGACCTCCAATCACAGATTGGTTGTAAAATTATGGTAAGTCATGTACCCTCTCAGTGCTCAAGGCAACTCTAAGACTAGTCCTTGCAGAAATGATGAGAACCTGCATTATACAGAGGAAGTTTCCTCACCTGAGAGTTCCCTATGCCAAAGAAATCACAAATCTCACCTCTGCCTCTAACTCACAGTATCAAGAGAAAGGCAGCACCCACTCTGCAAATTCCCCCAGGCAGGATTTTGTAGGTGGAATGAGTGAGGGTATGTGGCTAGTGTAAGGCAGAAGCAGCACAGAGAAAGGCAATTTCTGACATACTATGTCCCTTGAACTTGGCAGTTAGAAAATGTTTTTTTTCCTGTTCCCTCCCTCCTTTTCCATTTCAAATGTCCTTTGTAGCCATGGAGCTCTGCACAGTTCTTGGTGACCATACCTTCAATGTGTCTTACTTGGTTGCACAGGGATTATTATATGTTGTTGCTCTCCAGGAGTGCAATACCCTAGTGTCCAGACTATTCCCTTCTTAGGCGGAGAGGAAGGGGCTGAATTTTTAGTGATTTCTAGTAGAGGTCTGTTTAATGAAAAGAACTTTAGCAGTGAAGGCCAGAAATAATTGGTTTATTCATTGAGAGCAACTATATTCTTCCATTGTTCTGTCTCCCTTAATACTGCCCTCTCCCCTCCCCCTGTGAAAAAATGGCTATTCCTGAGGAAAAAAGTACTGTCCAGGTAAGGAGTGTCATATAAAGAGTTTTTGGACATGACAGACAATATTATTTTGAAAGACAGAGAAAGAAAGTGCATCTATCAAGAAACCCAAACCCTCCCTTCACAGCAATCAACCCAAAAGTTCAATTCAATGGTTCAAGTCAACAAAAGTTTTGAGGTATCCACTGTGTAGAATTCATTGTGCTAGGTACTGGGGTATACACAAAGATAAGACATGATCCCTGCCTTCATGGGGTTTACAGTATATGTCATATACACAAATAACTATAATGCAAAATAGTATAAAATGTATCTATTCAAGAGTTCCAATCAAAATATTATGTGAGATCCGAGAGAAAAGAGAAATAAGGAAAATGTCATGGTGGAGGTATCATTTAAATTGAGATAGAGGACAGTCACTAGACCTCCTTGACAGAAATAAAGCAATGAACAGTTGAAAATATGTTTTTCAACAATAGAGGTATAACTAGAGTGAACCTCCCAAGGGAATGCCTCCTTCCCATCTTAGCTGTTCAACTCCTCCCCATGCGGTCCTATCCGCAGTGATGGTGGCCTTATCCCACAGTAAGCTTTCTCCTTTCAGTAGCCATATCCTCGATGAGTCACCATTCCCTGCACCTGTCCTGGTCCCCAACCTCTCCATTGTCCCAGGGGCCACATTTACAAATTATAACACTGTCACCAAGTATACCCTGAAAAAAAAGTTGAGTCTCTCTCCCATTGACAACAATTCTTGACAAAAAGAAAGGTGAGATGAAAGTTAGGGTAAAACTTCTACAGGAAAATGTTTTATGTCTCTTCACATAGCCCCATAATTGGGAACTTCTCTCATTAAATATAGAATAACACATAGTCCCTTATTGAATCCAAAGATGAGTTTCAAGTAAATAACTTCAACAATGTTATAGCTCTCCAAAACTCAGTGTGAGTGGTTTATGTAGAGCAGTGGATCTCTAGGATTAAACAGCCATCTTGGGATTTAGTAAAACTATGTCATGTTATTTGGATGATTGTGCTCAAGAATAATAGTTTCATTCACATTGCATATCAAGAAGACTTTAGAAAGTAAATAATTTATAATGAATATTAAGTTAAATAATCTAGCCAACAAACCTAATGAATCATGAACTACATTTTGATTGGGGGAAAATATATTTTAACCCCTAGAGAGTAGCTGCTTCTCCCATGTAACTGTCGGCGAATGCTACAGCTGTATTTGCAAGGATCATAATTCAGTTATAAAGTGTTGAACCAAATTCACAATACAGATACTGAATTCTTCATAGTCCATGACTATCCATGATGAATCTAGATTTGGAAACATAGAGACACACAGAGAGACAGAGACATGGAAATAAGAGAGAGAAAGCAACAGAGACAAAGAAACAGAAGGATAGGAGGGAGACAGATATGGAAGAGAGGAATTTATAAGTTCAAAATGATAACATGGCTACAAATTATATTGCTCAAGGAATTAATCATTCTGTTGGTTGTGATATAGTTACTATGTATGTGTGTTGCATGAAAAGCGGGAGGGGAGGCAATTAAAAGCTTTATCTCAGTGTCACCTATGACTCTCTACCTCCAATCCCCCAAAGACTATGAGCTTACGTGGAATCAATTCTGGGCACTGACCCAAGAGGTCAGTATCTCTCTTTGGCCCATCGCTCCTACCCCATAGTAAAACCGTAGGAAAATCTGCATAAAACTCAGGTATAGTTCATTCCTTTAAAAAGCATAGTTAGAGAGCCAGCCACAAATTCAAGGAGACCTGAGTTCAAGTCTTGCTTCTGATACATTACTGGCTGTGTGGCCCCAGGCAAATCACTTAACCTCTCAGTTTGACAGCACAATTCTCCAAGACTATAAATTGCATTCAAAGAGGGCAGTACCTTGTGCCAAAGAAATCTCTGGCCCAATCCCT